>JARBWK010000008.1:137259630-137311406 GCA_030556195.1 Anolis apletophallus | reverse complement strand
ATGCTCTCTAAAATTAATGGAGTTGGCAGAAAGTCAACAGAGCCTTGAAGGCACCTACATATACAATATCTGTCCTTGGTCCTGCTTCCTGAAATGCTGCAGGATAAAATTTCCAAAGGGAAAGAAAGGGTGCATGAGAGCCGGCAGTCCAAAAAAGAAAACTTTTCCACAAGCCCAGCAGGACCGGCAAGAACACCGAGGCCATGTATTATTTCTTTACTTTTTACTATATTTTTATACTACCCTTCTCAGCCCGGAGGCGACTCGAGGTGGTGCACATATGGCAACAAATGCCCACAGATAAAATACATACACTTAATAAAACAGTCATATAAAAGCAAAAAATGACAGTTAAAAATATAAATACAATCTCAGCATCTCATTGTTAAAATCGGATTCCGTTGCATTGTCATCGTTCCAAGGTCTCAATTAAATAATTACATTTCATCTGCAAAAGCCTGCTCAAACAGTCAGGTCTTGACTTTCTTCCGAAGTGTTAAGAGGGAGGGGGTCAATGTAATGTCCCTAGGGAGGGTGTTCCATAGCCGAGGGGGCACCGCTGAAAAAGCCCTGTCTCTCATCCCCGCTAGTTTTTATGTTTTACCTAAAGATGGCCGCGTCGAGGAGACGTCCAAACGCCGAGCTCCGCCGGGCCTCTGGTAAACTTTCCCATATGGTGGCCAACACAGCACCCCCACTGCTGAGAGGGGTCGCTCTTTGCCTGGGGAACAACTCACCGGACCTGCCTGTCCTCCCTGTTGTGTCTGGCTCGGGGGGGGCACTGCTTGAGGCTCCGAGGTGCTCCCTCCCTCCTCTTGAGGCCCTGCAGGCCGACGCCGAGCTTGCCCTGGAGGCTGCTCGGGCGCCGGCCTCCATCCTCAGGGCCCTTGCGGGACTAAGAGACACTGCTGCTCCTGCGGGGTCCCTCGGTTGGGGGCCTGCAGTGACCGCAGCGGCTCCGGTGACTACAGCGACCCCCCAGCGGTGCCTGACCTGGTCCCCTGTACCTTGGCCGGGCCTGGAAGAAGTTGGGCCTTCCACTCCCTCCAACTCCACCCGGGAGGACGCTGACAACCAACCCAGGAACACTAAGGACGCACCACAGGACCTTGCCGGCCTCGTCCATCGCCTCGGCCAGTTGGTCGAGCGCCTGGCCTTCTGGTTAGGTGAGCTGGACAGGCTGGGTCCGGCGCTGGCGTCCTTGGGAGGTGCGGCCGCCCCTCGCTGCCCGGGCTCCTGCCCTGGGCCCGGAGGGAGTGCGGTCGATGGAATGCGGGACCCGCCTCGTTCGGCCTCCCCGCACCCAAGCTCGGAGGGGAGAGGGCCGAGTGGAGCGGCTGGCCCCGACCCCACAGATGATCCATCGGAGGAAGGCTGCTGGGCTGCCGGGGGTACCCCCCTTTCGGAGGAGGCGGCCCTACCCACGGCTGAGACCCCAGTGAGAGCAGCGGTGGTCCAGTGGTGGAGCCCATGGGCGGCCCTGGGCCGCTCCCCCCCCCAGGCCCGACGGTGGGGGCATCAGCCGAGGACTCCAATATGGCGCCGTCTTCACCCAGCTCGGCGCCCCTGACCCCGCCCCCCCTCCTCCCTCGCTAGTGGCTGGGACCACCCCCTTTGCGGCCCCAGCCGTGGAGTCGCCGCTGCTGCCGGCCCCGCGCCCAAGGCCGCAGGCTCCCTTGCCGCTGCTCCGGCGGCCTGTGACGGACACGGTTGACATTGAGGGAGTTTTGAAGAGGGCTCCGGGGGAGCGGCCCCGGCGACGCGCGGGGCGGCTGCCGGCGGCCCCCCTGACTGTGGCCGATCCGGGCCCCGGTGAGTCACCTAAACTAGATAGACACCAGATGAGGCAAAGACGGGGGCGAGGACGGGGCAGGGGGCGGGGCCGGAGGATGTCTCGCCCTGCAATACCCCCCCCCCACTGTAGCTGTCTTCCAGAGGGTGCCCCCTGGAGGGCCCCGCCCTAAGACATTCAGGAACTCTGCCCGCAGGTCTGGGGCGCCTTCACCGGCAAACCCCCACCCTAGGACGATTGACAAGCCGCCGGCGACGAAGCAGGGTCTACAGGCTGGCATTAACTGTCATCACAGTGACTACTACTCCCTAGATCTGGAGTCTCTGAGGTCGTTCCTCAATCTGCGGGACCCCCCCTGGCTCCCCCCATTTGATGGTCACCCTGATAACTCCACCAGATGGCTCTGCCCTGTGGCATGAGCCCGGTCCTCCCTCCCCTATCGCTGTCGTCCACCTGTCTGTCCCATTTGTACATTGTATGTCTATCCATGTATTCCTTGGTGTACTGTTTTGTTTGTTTTTTATCTTGTATTGTATTTCTAGACTTTGTAAGCCGCTGCGAGCCGTATGGAGTTGGCGGCATATAAGTCCAATGAAATAAATAAATAAATAAATAAATAAATAGTCGAGTCAACAACGAAGGTGGGACCAAGAGCAGGACCTCTCCAGAAGATCTTAAGCATCTAGATCAGGGGTGGGCAATTATTTTTTCCAAGGGGCCACACAAGAGCCAAAAAATATTATGGAGGGCCGCACCTAAAGGCTGAACTACATTCTAATCTACATTATTTACTATATTTACTATATATTACACATCATTGATATTAACATATTAATATATCAAGAAATATTCATATATTATTAGTATTAATATCATAATTATATTGCAGTATGTATATATATAGACATTATAATATATTGAAATTATAATTTAACATTATTATATTATATTATTCTTTTTTATTTTTTAAAATAATGTTTATTCAAAGTTTTAGATTATATTTGGTTACATATTTGTAAAGAAATAGAAAAGAAATTACAATTCCAGTTACAAAGAGGATTTAGGATAGGGTAAAGGGGGTGAGGATTTAGAGAGGGTAATAATTAAAAAGAACTGAGAGAGGCAACAAGTTAGATATAGAAATAAAAAAGAAAAGATATTGTGAACTATAACTATCTACATGGTTACTTCCATTCTCCGACGGGTGTTGTTGTTGTCTTAGCCCTGTTTAAAGAGTCCTTGTTCTATTTGTTTTCTAATTTTTCATAAGATAATCGTCTAGATTTGTCCAGTCTGTCTGTGCCCGAGCGTTTGGGGCATTCCTTCTCATAAAATATGTTAGTCTGTCCATATTCCTGATGTCTAAAATTTTGTCCAGCCACTCGTCCTTCTGAGGGACCTTGTCTGTTTTCCATAGTTTGGCAAAAGTAATTCTTGCTGCAGTAGACATATAAAAGAAGATTTTGTCATCATTTTGATTCAAAGTCAGATTTTTGTCTGTTATGCCTAGTAAGTAATACTCTGGTCGCAATGGGAACTTCTTATGTAAAATAGTTTGTACCTCTTTGTGAATAATTCTCCAATATGCTGTTGATCTGGGACACGACCACCACATGTGGAAGAAACTGCCGGTTTGTAGGTGGCATTTCCAGCACTTTGATGAAGCTTTTTTGTACATTATGCCAATTTTTTTCGGGGTGATATACCACCGGTGGAATAGCTTTAGCCAATTTTCTTTTAAATCTGAGGCGTATGAATATTTTAACTTTTTGGACCAAATTTTCTCCCATTCATGTAAACTAATTGTTCTTCCTATATTTTTTGCCCATTTCACCATTGAATTTTTTATGTTTTCTGTTTCCGTCTCCCAGTCAATCAGCCTATTGTAGAGTTTAGTTATATTCTTTTTGTCTGTCAGAATCAATTTCCCCCAAAAGTCCTCCTTCTTATCAAACCCCTTGTTTTTATCCTTTTCAAACATTTGTTTAATTTGAAAATATTGCAACCAGGATATTCCCCCTATAATCGGGGAGAGTTCTTCTTGTGATCTCAGTTTTGGTTGACCATTTTCCCATTTCAAAATGTCCTTGTATGTCACCCAAGTTTTCCATCCTTGTTGCCTCCTTTGTTCCGCTTCCATTGGGGATAACCAAAGAGGGGTTTCTGTATAAAACTATATAATATAATTATAATAAAATTATAATAGAGTTATTATAAAAACCACTAAAATAAAATAAAATTCAAGAAGATAAGGTGCGAACCAAGATGAAAGCTGACATCCTGAAGAGAGGAAGAATCCCAAGATGGAATGGCCCAATGACCCCAGCCCAGAGGATGGCAAAGCGGACCCAGCCGCTGCCTCAGCAGAGCAGAGCAGAGCACCAGGCGATCGGAGGCTGCAGACCTCTGCCCACTCTCGCCCCCAGCTGTTTCCCAGCTGATCGCCCTGCTATGGAGTGCCGCTGCCGCCATCCCATCGTGGGCTCTGTGGGGCCTGTGTCGGCCGACAGGCCGGAGGATCGGCAGCTTTGGAGTGCCTGCCATCCCTGGAGGGGATCTGGGCCTGCAGGGGGAGCACTCAGCGATCTGAGGCGGCTGTTCACCCTGGCGACCCGGAAGATGATGAAGTCTTCCGGGTCGCCAGGGCGATAAGCCCCCGCAGGTCGCGGAGTGCTCCCACTGCAGGCCCATATCCCCTCCAGGGATGGCAGGCACTCCAAAGCTGCCGTTCCTCTGGCCTGTCTGCCGATGGGATGGCGGCAGCGGCACCCCTTCCTCTTTGCCCCGCCCCCGATGCCCTTCTCCCTGGGCCGGACAGAACTGGCTGCGGGCCGGATCCGGCTCGGGGGCCGTGGCTTGACCACCCCTGGTCTAGATGGTTCACAGGGAGAGATGCGATAGGGCAGATAAGCTGGGCCAGAACCATTTAGGGTTTTAAAGGCTAAAGCCAGCACTTTGAATTGTGCTCGGTAGCAAACTGGCAGCTAGTGGAGCTAGCGCAGCAGAGGAGTTGTACGCTCCCTGAGTGCCGCTCCTGTTATCAACTTGACTGCTGTCTGTTGGACCAATTGAAGCTTCCGAACAGTCTTCAAAGGCAGCCCCACATAGAGCGCGTTGCAGTAATCTATATGGGATGTAACCAGAGTGTGGACTACCGTGGCCAAGTCAGACGTCCCAAGGTACAGGCACAGCTGGCGCACAAGTTTTAACTGTGCGAATGGTTCCCTGGTCACTGCCGAAACCTGGGGTTCCAGCCTCAGCGATGAGTCCAGGATGACACCCACACTGCAAACCTGCATCTTCAGGGGGAGTGTAACCCCGTCCAACACAGGCTGTAACCCTATGCCCTGTTCGGCCTTTCGACTGACCAGGAGTGCCTCTGTCTTGTCTGGATTCAATTTCAATTTGTTCGCCCTCATCCAGTCCGACACAACGGCCAAGCACCGTTTCAGGACCTGAACAGCCTCCTTAGTAGTAGGTGGAAAGGGGTGACTGAGTTGGAGTTCCTATTTCACAGGAAGGAACTGGCTAAACCATCTCTGAATATTCATTCCTTGCATAGGAAAACCTTACGAAATTCATGGGGTCGCCATGAGTCCACAGAGGGAAAAGGGAAAAGAGAAAAAGGAAATGGGAGAAAGAAAAAAGAAGGGAGAGAGAACGAAGGAAAGAAACAGAAGTAGTGAGGGAAAGGGAAAATGAGATAAATGGAATGAAATAGAATAGAAAGAGGGACAATGAAGGAAAGAAAGGAAGGGATAGGGGGAAAATGGAACAAAAAAGGAGGGAGAAAGAAAATGAAAGGAGAGAAGGACGTAAAGAGAAAGAAACAAAAGGGGGGAGAAGGGAAAAGGGAGGAGGAGAAAGGAAGGGAAGGACAAGAAAGGAAGATAAGAATGGAAAAAGAAGGGTGGGAAAAGGAGGTGAGAATGGAAAAGGGAAGGAGAGAAAAGAAAGGAAGGAAAAGGAGGGAGAGAAGGAAAGGGGGAGGGAGAGAAAGGAAGGAAAAGGAGGATTGAAAAGGACAGAAGGAAAGAGAATGGAAGAGGGAAGGAGAGAAAAGGAAGGAAGGAGATGAGAGAGAAGAGAAGGAAGGGGAGGAAGCGAAAGGACAAGGAAGGACAAGAAAGGAAGAGAAGGATGGAAAAAGAAGGACGGAAAAGTGAAGGGAGAATGGAAGAGGAAAGGGGAGAAAATGAAGGAAGGAGAGAAGGAAAGGGGGAGGGAGGGAGAGAAAGGAAGGGAAGGACAAGAAAGGAAGGGAGAAGGGTGGAAAAGGGGTAGGAAAGGAAAAATAGAGGGAAGGAGAGAAAATGAAGGAAGGAAAGGAGGGAGATGAGAAGGAAAAGGGGAGGGAGAGAAAGGAAAAGAGGGATAGAAAAAGGACAGAAGGAAAGAGGGAAAGAGAGAAAATGAAGGAAGGAAAGAAGGAGGGAGAGGAGAAGGAAAAGGGAGAGGGAGAAAGGAAGGGAAGGACAAGAAAGGGAGATGGGTGGAAAAAGAAGGGCGGGAAAGGGGGGAATGGAAGAGGGAAGGAGAAAATGAAGGAAGGAAATGAGAGGAGAATGAAATGGGGGAGTGAAAGGAAAGGAAAGAAAAAAGGAGGAGAGGGATGAAAAAAGAGCAGGAAAGTGAAGGGAGAATGGAGAAGGGAAGGAGAGAAAAGGAAGGAAAGGAGGGAGATGAAAAGGAAAAGGGGAGGGAGAGAAAAGAAGGGAAGGGAAGAACGAGGGAGAGGAGAAGGAAAAGGAGGGAGAGAAAGGAAGGAAAAGAAAGATAAAAAAGAAGGGCAGGAAAGGAAAGGGAGAATGGAATTGGGAAGGAGGGTAAGGAAGGGAAGGACAAGAAAGAAAGAAAGAAAGTGGAAAGGGAAGGAGATAAAAGAAAAGAAGGAAAGGAGGGAGAGGAGAAGAAAAAGGGGAGGGAGAGAAAGGAAGGAGAGAGAGAGAAAGAAAAGAAGGATGGAAAAGGAATGGTGGGAAAAGGGAAGGGAGAACGGAAGAGGGAAGGAGAGAAAATGAAGGAAAGGAGGAGGGAGAGGAGAAGGAAAAGGGGCGGGAAAGAAAGGAAAGGCCAAGAAATGTGGAAAAAGAAGGGAAGGAAAGGGAAGAGAGAATGGAAGAGGGAAGGAGAATGAGGAGAAGAAAAAGAGAAAGCAGGAAGGAAAGAAACAAAAGGGAGAGAGACAGAAGGAAAAGAGGAGAAAGGAAAAGAAAAGGAGAAGGGAGAAGGAAGGAAACAAAAGGGAAGAATGAGAGAAGGAAGGAGAACTAGTGTTTATGTTCTTTGAAGGCTAACGGACTACAACTCCCAGCATGCCCTGCTCTTTTTCTCCGCCCCTGAGCCCCTCGGTTGATTTGCCTAGCTCCTCCCTTCGGCGCCTGATTGGCTGTGGGGCTCAATGGCGGGCGAGTGCCTCGTGCCAGAGTGGCAGCCGGGGAAGCTGCCCGGGGCTCACTTCCAGCCGGAAGGAAAGGGTGAAAACAAAGGGAAAAGATAATTCATATCAATGTATAAAAATTTAATTAAGGCTATGCCCCTGCGACGTAGGGGTGGTTGAATCTATAGAGCATGTGTTCTTTTACTGCCCTCTGTATGTGGATGCCCGCCTCTCCTTAATCTCGCCAATACTGTCCCGCTTACCGGGCAGATCTAAGGAATTCTACCTATACTGGCTGCTCGACGAAAAACACAAGGAGACAACCAACCTGGTGGCCAAATATCTCATGGCCGTTCTAGCTACGAGGAACCAGCATATTAAATTGAACGCGGAAACACAATAGGCTAGATACTGTTGGTGTTAAACTGTAGAGTTGAACGGAGTTTTAACATTTATATTGTTTTATTTTCTGTACAATGTGACGTTGGTCCTTGACCGTAAATAAATATCTATCTATCTAATTAAGGCTAACAGTAGAAGGAAAGTACTTCTGCGAAAGATTACTCAATGTTGCCACCTATAGGCTGTGGCTTATACTTGCATGTTTAAAGAATGCTAACACTTTGAGACAAGTGTCCATTTGGTTCAGCCCCAAATCACAAGAGGTAGTGAATAGAAAAAGGTCAGAATAAGGACAAAGCTGAATAAGACAGGATTAAAACATAATAAAGATTTAAAATGTAAACACAAATACTCAAAGGGGAGAGAAGCAATATTTTGAAGGAGATCCTGTCTAATCTGAGGGAGAGAAAATTCTGAGGGCCTGAAGGGATTGGGAAGTGCTGGGAGAGGGAAGGAAAGACGACACAAAGGGGGGAGGAGTCTATTTCATTGATTGATTGATTAATTAATTAATAATTTAATTTATAACTTATTCTTCTCCCAGATTTAAGTCAGAAAAAGGAAGAAAATCAGAAAGTCTTCAACAAATGAGAGAAAATGGGAAGAAACAGAAAACAACCTGAGGGGAGAGGGAAATGACAGAAGAAAAAGTGAAGTGAGGGATATTTGTTTGCATAGATAGTGTATTGGAGAGCCCTTCCACACATCCCACAATATCAAGGCAGAAAATCCCACAATATCCGTTTTGAACTGGGTTATCCGAGTCCACACTGCGATATATCAATCAATCAATCAACTTTATTTCTTATGAGTCGCCCTCCACCAAAGGTGCTCTGGGCGACTTACACCATTAAAATAAACAGGCTACATAGTCACCGCCTGTAACAATCATAGGCTCTTCTGAAGAGCCAAGTATTGAGTGCCCCTAAAATGTATGTAGATCAGGAGTGGCTCTTTGGTCTGGCGGTAGGAAGTCCCACAAGATTGGGGCTACAATGGAGAAGGATCTCTGTCTTGTGGACCAGTGTTTTTCAACCTTTTGTGAGCCGCGGCACATTTTTTACATTTACAAAATCCTGAGGCACACCACCAACCAAAATGACGCAAAATGATACTCTAACACAGTAATACATATAGTTAATATGTTTTTAAATGTATTTATACACTCAGTGTGAAACCTGGGCCTGTTTCGATGAACACAACATATATATGACTTCCTCTCACATATTTATACATGGCTATCATGTCTTTTCTCATCCTTCTCTTCTTCAGGTTAAACATGTCCAGCTCTTCAAGCCGCTCCTCATAGAGCTTGTTCTCCAGACCTTTGTGAAATTTCACCCTGAGTGAAACTTGCTTCCAGTTAACTATGGATGTCATGAAGCTGCTATAAACAGTTCCTTGGGGGGGGGGGAGGCAACTCACGTAAATTCCAGTACAATAGTTAAAAAAACATTTCCAAGCAGAGAGGCTCAATTTGTTTATTGGAAACCTATGAGGGGGCTGCTAGGAGGGGGGAGAGTGCCAATTTCCCATGGCACACCTGATGATCGCTCACGGCACACTAGTGTGCCATGGCACACTGATTGGGAAACACTGTGGTGGACTCCAAATGAACCTCTCTAGGGCCAGGGACATAGAGAAGATTCTCATGAGCTGACTGTAGCAGTCTCTTGTGGTGGAGTGGCATTAAACAGTCTCTTAGATATGAAGGACCCTGACCTCGAAAGGCCTTGAATGCTAGGACCAGGGTCTTATAGAGGACTCTGTGTTCAACCGGCAGCCAAGGCAAGCGCTGCAGAGACGGCGTTATTGAAGGAGAATTGTTGATTTGCAGAAGAAACGCCAGAAGAAAGTGCTACTTAGCATAGGCTCAGAATAGCAGAGGCAGCTTGCCAGCAGCAGCAGCACAAGAAATAGCCAGTGATTGGTTCAGGAGACATCGCATGTGTTAGCCTAATGAAACACCCATCTGGCTGGACCGTGGGAATGCTTATCAGAAAAGTAACAGAATAAGGACAAGCTGCGCACATAGAAATAACTTTAATAACTGGCCAAGAAAATAAACTGTGCAATGTCTGTTAGCCAATGGATTATTAGATTACCTAATGCATTGTTGATTGGTTGCTGTCAGATCAGCTTATAGATGTTAGCCAGTGAAATGAGATGAAGGAGGCAGGTCTCAAAATTGCCTCCATTGCTGTATAAAATCTGATTGCTAGAAGAGAGCACTGTTCTGTTCTGGCAACCTGTTTTGCTATAGAACAGACCCCTCAGCTGTTGTAATCAATAAACTGGATTTCCTGGATCATAACCAAGTTGTCACGTCTTCTCCGTTCAAGAGCTCGCACGAGAACGCAGCCTGAGTCAAAAGGGTATTGCTGGGGAGTTTGGGCTTCCAGATTCCGCTACATATCTTTGGTGACCCCGACGTGATGTAAAATGCCATCTAAAAGATGAGCTGCAACGCAGAGGGTGTGATCCTGTTGCCAGGACGGTTCCAGCTCAGCAGTGGAACTCTGGGACAAAGCATGTGGCTGAGGGGGGCCCCTATCAACGACCAGCTGCTTGTCTCATCCCAGAGTAACACCTGTCGACCCGTGGGACCGCAACTGCAAGAGGTTACCAGCGAAACCAGTGCCAGGGAAAAGTCGCGCGCAAAGAAGTCCGGGGGCGCAGGAGGACCCAGCGTCTAGTGAGAAATCCGGCAAGTATAGTGCTTAAGTGGGAAACACTTAGGGAACACACACACCATTTGCGGGGAGGAACCTTGAGTGCCCCTATGAAATGGGTGATGGGAGTTCCAGAAAACAAGGGGATGCCCTTGAGTTGTGTGTTGGAGAATTTTGACAGGTTCTGTCAGTTGGCAGTAAAGGAGGAGGTATGGTGAATAAAAGGTGCCAGCAGGGCACGTGCATGATAGCAAAGGCAGAGGGAAAAATAAAAAAATCCTGTGTATGTGTATGAGTTAGAAATATGTTTGTTCAAAAGAAGTGCTGATATGTTTTAAAAGTGTGAACTGGTTTATGTGTCTGATTAAGTCAAAGCAACCAAAATGACTGTATTTAGTTTTAAAGAAGGAAAGTTTGAAAGAAAGAGACTCATTCTGTGCAAAGAAGGAATGTGTTTGTGCTGATAAGAAAATTGGCAGGCAGGCAAAACATTCGACCTTGTACATGTGAGCCTAAGAAATATGAGACTGCATATTGAAATACTGGGTTTGAAAGATTCAATTAAATGAAATGCCTTATATTAAATGTTAAATGTTATATGTTTATGTGTACAAAATGAAGTGCATTCATAGGAATGATATATATATCTGTGTTTTAAAACTGTAAGAATATGTACAAAATGATATAATGGATATTTTACCATAAGAAATGCATGTGTGGGAGGAAAGAGTGAAATGTGCCAGTATAATGAATACTCAGATATGTTGCATTGAAAAGATTCAAAGAGAGAAGAAGAAAATATATACCTGATTTACTAGAAAGTGGGTATGATTTTCTTTTGGGGCCATTCAAAAGCTGATGTTTTCAATTGTTTACATTTTATGATGTTCACTAATCCCTAATGTATATATATGTGTGTGTGTGTGGGTGGGTGGGTGGGTGGGTGGGTGTGTATGGCCAGGGCTTTTGTGTCCCTGGAGTAATCAGAAAGACCGAAGATGCATAGCCATGGTGTGCCTGCTTAACAGCCGCAAAAAGATGGCGCACCCGCAGTTTCCTTATCTATAAAGAATGCTTTCTTGCATACCAGCGATGAGTGACGAACTGTCCAGTTCACAGTGCATTCAGCGGTGATTCATCAAGACTAGATAACCTGTCTCGCGATACTCTCTGTGTAGTTTAACTCAATCAATGCTAGGACAGTGTTTCTCTAAGCATATGCATTTCTTAATTAATACACCAACGTGTGTGTGAATGAGGCTTCTCTCTGTGTATGAATGAGGGAGGATTAATCATTAACAAGCATATCTGTGTGTGTGAATGATTTTGGAAAAATGAATATTTGCTTATTTATGCAAAAATCCTAATTCACTCTGTGTCTATGTGGAAAATGAATCTTGCTTGTAAATATGTGAGATTTTGCCCATTGGGGGCTGTGGCACTGCGCCAGGGCTTGAGTACGGAATGTTACAGAGATAAAAGGAGAGCCAGCCAGGGTGAGATTAAGATGTGAGAAGGAACCCTATTGTTTTCAAGAAAGGAAAATAATTATCTGTGCCAAATGTTGGAATGTGAGAAAAGAACACCATGGACTGTATAAGGAGCGCCTGCCCTTGTTTTATGTTACATTAACTCTTTGCAGGTTGGGACCAAAAAGGGCTCTTCTTTCCGTCATATAGAAGTACATGGGGACTGCCACAGGGTGGCAGCAGACAGTGTTTTAAGCTGAAGGAAAAAAGAAGGTCTTTTAAAAAGTCAGGCCTTGCAGTAGCTATGATTTTAGCCATTCTTTTTACAGGAAAAAGATTTTCCAAAACCTTTATTGAAACGATGAATGACATTTTGAAAAATATCTTATGAGAACAACCCTAGGCATGATTTTTGGTGTATAATGAATGATACTTTGACTGAAAAGAGATTATTTTTGAACGGCACATTGAAACAGATAGAGCCCAAGAGGTTTTTGCCAGATTTGAGAGATATTGCCAGCATGAAGGCATTTGTGGCAAGGAAAGAATTAGCAAGAAAGCAGGAGAGCACTTGCTAGAGGCGGAGCCAGGACAGGGCCCTGCCCATTGTACACATCAGTGGCACCTAGTATATACCTGGAGACGACTATGCAGCAAATGGATGGCTGCAAGGTGATTTAAAAACTGAGAGTGCCGATATATAAGTTGGAGGAATGTCACAGATGCGTCTGGAGGGCAGGACCCTCCCCCTTGGTTGGACAACAGCGACACCTAGTGTCCTTGGAAGAAGTATAAGCAGCAAAATGAGATGGCTGCTAATGGAAGTAAATTAAATGGAATATGATGTCATGCATTGATGGAAACAGATATGTCGAAAGATGGTTGAAGCAGATGGACAGAGAAATGTGAGATAAACCGTGGAGATTGTTATGTGGATGTGGAGAAAAACCATGGAGGCTGTTCCAAAAAAAAAAGGTGGAAATTGGCTGGAAGTGAGAGATTGTGAAAGCAAAAGGATGTGATATCGATGGAAATCGGTGGAAGATTCTACGGCTGGGTAATTAGCCTCCCCTCTCTCCCCCCCCCCCCTTCTCTCTTCACCATCTTTGCTTTTTAGGTCTCAAGCCTGGAAATTATATCCAATCACAGCCAGCTGAAAAGCTTAATGAAAAGCCTGGCCGGATGAGTGAAAGACATGGGAAAAATATGAGAACTGGCTGGATGAGTGAAAGGCTTGGAAAATAATGAGAACTTTATTTTACAGACTTTCTTACACAGGACTGACCTTAGAGACTACAGATTACAGAATATAGATATTTCCCTCATTTTACTTAGAATCTAATAGACTTATTTCTTCAATCAAGGGTGACTGAGATTGTTTTCTTATGCCAGAGATCAAAAGAGATAAAAGTTGGATATATGAGTGGATGTGTGAATGGCCTTCTGAGCCTAAAATAACCAAGGCCAGACTTGCTTGGGATTATACTGAAGACTATATCCTTTTCAAGTTAAATGATTTCTCTTGTTGAATTGTTAAAGTGATCATTACCACAATTTAGTCTTGTTAGTTTGATAAGAGATTAATTTGTTTGTGCCATTTTAGTCAAGTGTTCAGAATCGTGTTTTAAAAAAGGAGATGAAGATGATGTCTTTCACAGCTTGATGCCACGCCCCATTACAACGGAATGAGGGAGAGATACCATCTACTAATTGGTAACATCAGAGAATCCATTCCCTAGGGGTGACTTGGAATAGGACATTAAAAGAAACTTTAGCGAAAAGGTGTAAAGAAACTGATTTAAATTGGTTCCAAGTGGTTTCTATTTGTTTAAAATGATGTGCTGTGTTTCCCTGTTACTGTTCTGTATTTCTGTCTCCCCAGGCGATACCATGTGGTTTAAAAACAAAAACAAAAACAAAATGGGGGCTTGGCCCATTGAGATCAAAGTAAAAAGTGTGATGTGATGTAATGTTTTCCTGACTACCCCAAGTGAGGAGATTAAGGCCTTGGAACAGTTATATTTAAAATCCTAAGAGATACTACTGGAAATATGCCATTGAATAGCAGATATATTATTATTCAGGTGGACGATGACCAGAAGGACCCACTGAAGATATGCCTGACCAAAGTTCCGGCAGGTGCACCGAAAGGAGGTCCAAAGGACGACCTTGAAGAGGAAAGGAGAGTCAGCATCATGGGGGGCCACTCTCCTGGGGACAGGCTGATCGAAAGCCACCCTGAAGAGGAGGGTAGACTTCCGAGAGTCGCCCAAAGACATGACCTTGGGACTTGGGGGTGCCAGTTTTTTTGGGTCTTTCTGTGTATTGTATAGTTTTGTTTGTTTTGGCTCTGCTGGTGGTGTAAGACGATCCTTTGTAGGCCTCCACCAGAGAGCAGAAGTGATAAGGCTGATCAGTAAAATGTGTTATTGGGACTGACCGTAGTCCAACGCAGGGCAATTGGATCAAGATACAGATACAACACACGTTTCAGATAGTACACTGATACATGCATATACAAAACAGTAGGGTCATTCTCATCCCTACCTTTAAAAAGCAAGGATCCTCAAATAACGCTTGGAGGATTGCAGTTAACAATTTAATGTCCTCAGCAGTGCTGGAGGGACCCAATTACATTTTGTTTCAAAAGTTAAACTCATTGCACAGATCACTATTTATGCAAAGGCCACAACTTCAGTTATGTCAAGACTCAAAATCTGTCTGACATGGGAAAGAGAGAGCTGTATCCTAACTGACCTTTGTTTGAGATAAATGAATACACCGGTGACAGCATCTGTTCAAGTTGGCAGATAAAGAGACCCTAACTTGGGGTTCTTCTTTGTCAAATGGGCTAATAGCTGTCATCCTGGGAGGTATCAGTGTGTTGGTGTGGGCTTTCTAACCCTACCAGTGTGAATTATCAAAGGAACCCAACCCAGAGAGAGGCAGAAGAGGGGGGTTCCAGCCAGAGAAATGGGTGCTGGGTGTGATGACACAGTGACCATTAAGGATCAACTGTCTGACACCAAAAGCCCCAAAGGGTAGGAGCCGGAGCCATCACTGAGATCCTGTCTTTAGGGTCATACCCAGGAATAATAGCCCAGGACAATCAGAAGAGCATTGTGAGGCTCATCTGTCACCTAGAAAATCCATCAGTGCCACTGAAGCTGAAGAGTTAAGTCAAATGGAGATACAGCAGAAAATGGCCTTAGATTACCTCTTATTTATTTTATTATTTATTTATTATTGTGGCTTTTAGGCCGCCGACTCCCGAGGGCTCGCGGCGGCTCACAACAGGGTTAAAAACATCAATGTCAACATACAATTAAGCAGCAGCAGTAACATTAAAAATACAATAAAATACAGCATAAAACAGATAAGAAAGCAGCATCACACCCGGGCAGACGAAACAACATGTTGGAGGGCTTACTCATTGAAGGCCTGCCTAAATAGATGGGTCTTACAGGCCCGTCTAAATTGAAGTAAGTCCCTCGAGGCCCTAGTGCCGGCCGGCAGGGCGTTCCATAGCGTAGGGGCTATAACTGAGAACGCCCTCCGACGGGTTGCTGTCAAGTGCGCCGACTTTATTGTTGGTATTACCAAAAGGTTGGCATCTTCGGATCGGAGTGGTCTCGGAGGGCAATAAGGGGTGAGGCGGTCCTTCAGATACGCTGGCCCCAGGCCGTATAAGGCCTTAAAGGTAAGAACCAACACTTTGAAGGCGATCCGGTGCTCAATGGGCAGCCAGTGCAGATCCTGCAAGATTGGTGTTATACGGCAACAAAAGAGGATTTGCGCAATAAACAAAAGACAACTGCTAAATACAATTTCATAATTTGAACCAGAGATAGAAGATGGCCTGAAAAGCTACAGGTCATGATTCAACGTAATGTTAATGAACCATCTCAGTTTTAAAAAGTTGGTGATCGTGGGCTTCATTATGTTTATGTTTACAGAATAAGCCAGATTGAAATGATTATTGTTGGAGATCTTACAGAAAGATATGATGATGTATAATTATAGTTGCAAGTTCTCGGGTATCACTAGCAACGGGAAAATACAGGAAATTGCAAAGGAGGTTCAAAAGTCATATGAGCCACCTAGCAACGTGTGGGACTCGTTAACTGGAGGGTTGCCAGATGCAAAATGGTTAAAATCACTGGTGGTGATAGGTTTTGAAACCTTCTATACAATTGGACTTGTATTTTGCTGCTTTCCATTGATGTTAGAGTGTTGTGCCTCAATTGCATGCCAAACTGTCAAGTTAGAAAAAATAGCCATGTTACAGGAGAAAAATTGGAGAGATTTTTAGGCTGCCTTAATCATGTTTGCATTCGCTTTTTGTAAAACGCTTCGCAAAAGAAAAACTGAGGAAGGAAGGAGAATTGTTGATTTGCAGAAGAAACGCCAGAAGAAAGTGCTACTTAGCATAGGCTCAGAATAGCAGAGGCAGCTTGCCAGCAGCAGCAGCACAAGAAATAGCCAGTGATTGGTTCAGGAGACATCGCATCTGTTAGCCTAATGAAACACCCATCTGGCTGGACCGTGGGAATGCTTATCAGAAAAGTAACAGAATAAGGACAAGCTGCGCACATAGAAATAACTTTAATAACTGGCCAAGAAAATAAACTGTGCAATGTCTGTTAGCCAATGGATTATTAGATTACCTAATGCATTGTTGATTGGTTGCTGTCAGATCAGCTTATAGATGTTAGCCAGTGAAATGAGATGAAGGAGGCAGGTCTCAAAATTGCCTCCATTGCTGTATAAAATCTGATTGCTAGAAGAGAGCACTGTTCTGTTCTGGCAACCTGTTTTGCTATAGAACAGACCCCTCAGCTGTTGTAATCAATAAACTGGATTTCCTGGATCATAACCAAGTTGTCACGTCTTCTCCGTTCAAGAGCTCGCACGAGAACGCAGCCTGAGTCAAAAGGGTATTGCTGGGGAGTTTGGGCTTCCAGATTCCGCTACATTATATGGCACCTCATTGATGTTTTTGTGAGGAGTCTAGCAGCTGCATTTTGCACAATTTGGATTTTGCGAATTGCTGCTCGAGGTAAGCGCACATACAAAGCATTGCAGTAATCCAGCCTCGACGTAACCGTGGCATGGATTACCGTAGCCAGCACCTCTGTTGGTAAATATGGCACCAACTGCCTTGCTTGGCGTAGATGAAAGAAGGCCCTTTTACTAGTGGAGGCAATCTGAGCTTCCATCGTCATTCTGGAATCCAGTATAACCCCGAGACTCTTCACAGTGGGGGGGTGGAGCTAATGGCTCCCCTTCAATAGATGGTAATAGACCGACCAATTCTGATGGGCAGCCAGGCCACAAGATTTCAGTTTTTGCTGGATTTACTTTCAATTCATGGGCACGTAGCCATCTTGTCACTGCTCCAAGGTTAGTGAAGTTATCCGGTAGTGAAGTTGTTCCAGGTTCTAGTTTTAGGAGAAGCTAGGTGTCATATCAAAGCAAATAATGTGGGGTTTTATTCGGCTGTGTGGAAGGAGCCTGAGTCTGATATCGAGCAAGAATTTGGGGTTTCTGCCGTGAAGGCAGAGACCAGCCAGATCCACCAAAGAGGATCCGATATAACCCTGGCGAGAAAAAGGAGGCACCCAATCGGATTTCCCCTGAATTACCCCAAAAAAATCTCACCATAGCCGAAGAAAATGCCACCGAGTTGTTTTATTTCGTTCCAGTTGGAGCCGATGTCAAACTGCAATCATTTGCCAAAGCCGACATACACATGAAGCAAAACCGTACATTTTTATAGAAAAACAGAACTGTCAACTTTGAATTTCCCGCTCCCGCCCCCCTCGCCAGCTTCACGCTGCTTGGTTGGAGTCATCTGCTGGAGGGAAAGCGTGGCCGCTTCAGCCAATCTGAGAGCCAGCGCCGCTTCGGCTTCTTAGCCGATGGGAAGGAGGGAGGCAGTCCAAGCAGGAAACAAAGAGCTGGAAGGAAAAGATGAATGGATTCCAGTCTTTTTCAACCGCTGTGATGCGACATACTAGTGTGCCGTTTGGGATCAGCTGGTGTGCCGCGAGAAATCTCCCTCCCCTTTCTCCCCCCTCTGAGGTTTTCCCGTGGCACACCAGCTGATCGCGAATCAGCGGTTGGGAAAGTTAACCCTTTCTAGGACCTAGAGAGGCAGAGGAGGCTCAGGAGGGGAGGGGGCGGGCGATGCTCCCCTCCTCCTCCTCCGGAAGTGAGCCACACGATAGAGTCTATCCTGTGGGCTCACTTCCGGAGGAGGAGGGAAGCTGGGCACCTCGGGCAGAGCCACGAACCAGGAGAACGGCTCCCCGCAGGGCACAGGCCCTTCCCGGGAGCCGGGTTTGTCTGGCTCACGTCCTCCGGTGGAAGACGCGAGCTGGCCAAACCCAGCTTCCAGGAAGGACCTGTTACCTGCGGGGAGCCCCGCCCCCTGGCTCGCGGCTTCCCACCCCTCCCTCCCCCTCCTCCCAGTGCGCGGGAAACCGCGCTTGGCCTCCCTCCGGCTCCCTGCCCGTCGCCATGGCACCTTCCCCCCTGTCTGCCTCGCCGGTCCCAAGGTGCTCTGGGCGACTTACACCATTAAAATAAACAGGTTACATAGTCACCGCTTGTTACTAACAATCATAGGCTCTTCTGAGAAGCCATGTATTGAGTGCCCCTAAAATGTATGTAGATCAGGAGTGGCTCTTTGGTCTGGCGGTAGGGAGTTCCACAAGATTGGGGCTACAATGGAGAAGGATCTCTGTCAAACGAACCTCTCTAGGGCCAGGGACATAGAGAAGATTCTCATGAGCTGACCGTGGCATTGTAGCACCCATGGGCCCGTTCGTGCCAATGGGAGGGGGCGAGGCACCGGGGGTCCCGATGCCATTAGGTCCCGTACAGGCTGAAGGGGACTCGGAGGATGAGTTGGAAGGCCCAGACCAAGACTGGACAGCAGTGCAATTGCCCAGTCCACCTGCAGAGAGCTTAGCCTGGGATTTCGAGTGGGAGCATTCTCCCGGAGAAGGAGCGGACCAGGTGGAGATGGGAGGCAGCGAAGCAGATAGCGGAGATAGTTATGAGTTCCCAAACGGCCGAGGTTCCCAAGACCTGGCCGAACAGCAGATGGAGGCCAGCGGCTGGGAAAGTTCGGGGGAGGCTGCTTCTCAAGGAGATAGCGATACTGAACTGGAAGAGCGGGGCCGTTCCCATAACAGACGCAGGGACATAGAGCAGGGCAGGAGGAGCTGGCATCTGTCCCTAGATCGTCACCGTTCGGAAAGTAGAGACTGGAGACGCCGGGCCCTAGATCGTCGAGGGGCCCGGCCGAAGGATTAAGAACGGCCCCGTGGGAACTGATCCTCAGTTCTCCGGCCACGTCTGATCTGAAGGGCGTGAAAGCGGAGTGAACCACGGAGCCTAGTTTGGCTCGCCTTGGACCAAGTCCTGACCTTGCTATTGATTCGCATTGCTGCGGATACCTTGCTTCAATCCGGAGTGAATCCGGAAACCTTGCCAAGCCCTTTGCCACGATTGCTTTTGGAATTATCCTTTGGAACTTTGCCTTCTTATTTGGACTACAGCTTTGCTGATTGCCTTGTTCTTAATCTCTCAATGAGAATTGCTTTTTGGACTATTTTATATTCAATAAAACTAGTTAGCCTTTGCTACGTCTCCGTGTGTGTGTTACAGGGGCAGTTCTAAGTCGGTGTTCGTGACAGGCATGAAGAAAATACGTAATAAAAATAATAATAATTGTAGTAGTAATCAATCATCTCTTCTGTCTAGAAGCAGAATGTGATGATGTGCGTTATTTGTTGTAAAGTAGATGTGTAGTTTGATAATCACTTGTTTGCCTATGCGTTTAATGGTAGAATCTTTAAAGAGCCACAGAGAGTAGGCAATGGAATGTTGGTGCAGCAAGCCCCATACAAAGGCTGTTACCATGGAAATGGGAGCTGCACTGGCTTTAGAATGTTTGCAGTTTTGAAAAAGGGCAGTTAGGTTTTGTCAGTTGGAAGGGAATAAGCTGTCGTTAGGAGCTGCCAGAGTTCAGTTCTGTGGAGGGTTTGGGAAACCCAAGTGTAGGACAGACTTTGTCCCAGTTAGTAATGAAAATAACCTAATAGGTAAAGCCTACAGCTGGTTATTTACCTGAGGAAGCAGTTAGGTAGTAAACTGCTGGTACCTGTGTTAGGTTATACAGGGGAAGTTGTACTGTTGTAACATTAAGTGTGTACCTCTTAGGAGTCCTTTATGAAACCAACTAAGTATTGAACCCTCTTGTGAAATAAATTGTTAATCACTTTTATCACAACACCTTTGCAAGTCGTTTCTTTTTAAAACGCCAGTCTTCGAAAAACCCTCACATCGGTGTAAAGTAGAATTGCTGCTTTTACAGAGTTAACATCAGGAGAAAGTGCTGCTTAGTAATGGTTTTAGAGTAGCGGGGTAGCTTGCCAAAGAATGGTGGCGCGGCAAGCCTACTCTTCCCAGTAGCACAAGCACAGGCTGTGATTCGCCAAAGAACATCATGTGCCCTTTTAGATACAATGTGGCCCTGATTGGCCGGAAAAGTTTTGCCATGCTGGTTTGTTTACAATGACTGTGAATGGTTAGCTAATGCGCATGGGTAGAACGAAGCTGTGCTTAGCCAGAACAGGACAATGCTGTATTAGAAAATGTTGCAAACTGAGAACAGTTAGCCCCAATGGCAGATAACACACTGTGGGAATAAAAATTAATGGTGCGACATAGTCTTTTAGCAAATGGAATTGTAGTATTGAAGAATGCATAGTGTAATTGGATAATGAAATGTGTTCATGAGTGTCAGCCAATGTGGGTTATAGAGAAAGGTGGGACAAATGATTGTACGCCATAGCTAGTATAAAAATCAATGTCTGTGAATTATTCAGGGTTCTGCCATTTTGATGCGGCTTGCTTTCTGCCACGGCAGGACCCATTAGCGCTGATGTTTTAAGTACAATAAAGTTTGGTTTCATTGCACCAGCAGTAAAGTTGTTGCGTCCTACGTCCTTGCGCTCGCCGAGTCGCTGCCTTGGAGTCAGGTATTGCTAGGGAGTTTTGGAACTCCTGATTATCCGCTACATCTTCTGGTGACCCCGACGTGATCCAGAGGAGCCTTAGTTCCATCCAGACGGGTCCGTGACGTCGAGGACGCAATCCTGTTGGCAGGTCAGCCTCCCGCTCGTGAGTGGGTACTTGGGACTATCCAGGAGGGCTGAGAAGGGGCCCCACACCACAACGACCGGCTGCCTGGCTCGTTCCGGGGCACTGCTCCCAGACACGAGAGGCTGCAACTACAGTTACTGCCAGTGAAGCCAAAGCGGAGGGAAGTCCGGGGGCGTAGCTGGGAGAGCTACGTCTAGAGAGAAATCCGGCAACAGAGAAAAGTCCGGGGGTGCTGGAAGACCAGACGCCTAGTGAGTAATCCGGCAACAGAAGTGCACAAAGGAAAGTCGGGGGTGACGGCAGACCGTGAGCCTAGCGAGCAATCCGACGCAATCGAGAGAGGACGCGGGGAAAGCGGTTCCCGGGGTCTGCAAGATAACGGCAAGTATAGAGCTCTACGCACACACTTAGGGAACATACACACACCACTTGGGGAGGGAAAACACTGAAGAGTTCTTGGTCAGTTAAGAATGGGTTCAGCGGCGTCCAAAGAGAAGAAGGAGACACATTTGAAATGTGTGTTAGACAACTGGGACAGGTTTTGTCTGTTAGCAGTGGAAGGGAAGCCGCAGAATCTGAAAGATTACAGGCTCAAAAATCTGTGCACAGAGGTTTGGCCAGCTGTCCCTGAGATCTGCTGGCCCAAGACCGGAACTTGGGATTTGGGAAAGTGTAGAAAATTGGAGGCCTATTGTTACGAAGTACATCCAAGTGATCAATGGATTTACTCCGCGACGTGGGAGAGAATGGTGGCGGAAGGTGTTTGGTGGGCGGGCCCTATGGGGCAGGCCAAAGATGGATGTTTTGTCAGTAGGAAGGCAGGGAGGAAAAGCCCAGTCTTGCAAGTAGAACCGGAAGAATTGCCACCGTTAAGAAGGCCAAGGCATAGAGAAAATGCCATCGCAGAGGTGGGAGGGCCAAATGCTCCCCCACCAGATGCACTTGTAAACGTCCCGGCACAAGCCCAAAACACAGCCCCAGAAACCGGAGTAAGTTCAGCCGCAGAGAGGGCGTCCCCGGCTGTGATGCCCATCGACGTGACCTTACTTGCCCCAGCTGTGTCCCCTGCAATGAGTTCCATGAGTCTGATGAATCCCCCCATGATGCCCCAACCTGCCATAGCAAGTCTGCCAGTCGCGGACCCCCGCGTGATGTTCCCATCAGATGTCACCAGCCACAACGTCCTGAATGCATGGTGGCGCCACCAGCATAATGGCTCAATTAATGCCACCCGCATACCAGGCTGCCCACCCTATGATGGGATACATATACACGGCAGTGGTTCTCAAGGTCCCCAGATTCTATGAAAATCCTCCCAGCTGGTAAACTGGCTACCAGGTGCCCAGAGATGATGGGATACTTTATCCATTAGAGGAAGCAAGAGAGGTGGAGAGGAGAGTGAGATGGATGTCCCCAGATGTTGAAAGGATGATAGAGCGTCCTCAAGACACAGAGGGGGAGAGAGAGCACCTCGCAGCAAGTAGGGAAGTGATAGCGCGCTCCCCGAAAGCCAGGATAAGCCACTCTCCAGAATTTGGGAGAATGATAGAGCGTTCTCCTGAAACCCAGAGGAAAGATTACCGGAGGTCGCGTGACATGTCCCCTGTAAGAACTAGAAGCATGTCCCGAGAAGCAAGACCCAATGTACAAGAAAGAGTGGCCTGGGAATTGCCCCTGAGACAAGTTCCATTGATTGATGTTAATAATAGGGTGGTGCAGGCCTATCAAATAGTACCTTTTAATTCTTCTGACGTCTTTAATTGGCGAAATTCCACACCTCCATATTCAGAACAACCAAAAGCAATGGCGGACCTACTAGAAGGGATAATTGCAACCCATGATCCAACATGGTGGGACTGTAAACAGCTCTTAAATTCACTGTTTACAGCAGCAGAGAGAAGAAGTATAATTAATCAGGCCAGACTGTTGGCCCAAGAGGGACATGGAGATATTGACCCAGTCACATATGGAGATGCAAGGTTCCCCATTGAAGCAGATCCGGGGTGGGATCCTAACGAGGAAAACCATAGAGAGAGAATCAAAGAGTTCCAGCAGATACTTTTGAGGGCCATAAGGAAAGGACCCCCGAGACCATCAAATATTCAGAAAATTCAAGGGATTCAACAGGAAAAGACAGAGACCCCTGCAGCATTTTTTGGAGAGGTTGGAAGAAGCCTATAGAAAGTACAGCCCCTATAATCTAGAGCAAAACGACGGAAGGATCGCTCTAACGCAGTCCTTCATTTCACAGTCATCACCAGACATCAGAAAGAAGATCCAAAAGCAGCCAGGGTTTTTGGGAAAGACTTTGAATGAACTGTTAGCCCTGGCTGACCAAGTGTTTATTGCTAGAGAGCAAGTTGAAGAGGAGAGAAAGGATAAGAAGAAGAAAGAGGGATACAGAGTGTTACTTAGCATGATGGATGAGAGACAAGGAGGAGGAAGAGGCTATAGTAGAGGAAGGAGTCAGGAAGAGGCAGAGGAGGAGAAGGCCTAAGCAAGTTGAGACGTAATCAGTGTGCCCGGCGTAAGAAAGAGGGACACTGGAAAAGAGAATGTGTAGAAGAAATGTCAGAAGAAAGTGATGCCAATGAGACAGGAAGAGGAAGAGGCCAAGTGAGAGGGTCAGGAAGAGGCAGAGGAAGAGGCCGTGGGGCCTACAGATCTTATGAGGAGAAGGCAGTGGTGACTGCCATCTTGGAGGAGGAAGATGAGGAGGAGGATGAATATTGAAAAACAGGCCAGGCTTTTCTGTTGCTGGACGCAGATGAGCCCTTGGTAGCCATTGAAGTAGAAGGCCAGCGCATAAAGTTCTTAATAGACACAGGAGCGGACAAGTCAGTAGTTAACAAGAAAATTGCCCCCCTCAGCAAGAAACAGGTCAAGATAATTGGAGTATCAGGCAAACCACAGAAGTGCCCATTGTTACAGAAGAGAAGATGCAACATAGCAGGAAGGGAGGTCATCCATCAGTTACTGTATGTCCCAGAGTGTCCCATTCCATTGTTGGGAAGAGATATGTTGGCAAAGATTAGAGCAAGATTGGAGTTCTTGGAAACTGGCCAGCTGGAACTAACTGTCCCAGGCCAGGAAGAATATCGTTTGTTTAAAGTAAAGGAGGTCAGGAAGATAGAGATAACATGGGAATTGGGAGAGAACACCCGAGGTTTGGGCAGAAGATAACAGGCCTGGGATGGCAAAGTTTGTTACACCAGTGGTCATACAGATAAAGGCGGGATGTCTTCCCGTGAGAAAGGCACAGTATGCTATCAGTAGAGAGGCAGTGGAAGGAATCCAAGAACAATTACAGAGACTGTTGCAACATGGGATCATCACTCACTGTAATTCGCCATGGAACTCGCCCCTCCTTCCTGTCCGTAAGCCAGGAGGCGGGTACCGTATTGTCCAAGATCTGCGGGCTGTCAATCAGGCGACAGTCCAATTAACCCCAGTGGTCCCAAATCCTTACATCATGATGAGTCTGATTCCAAGTACAGCAGTTTGGTTCTCTGTCCTAGATCTTCGGGATGCATTCTTCTGTATTAGATTGGCCCCTGTGTCACAGCCCATCTTTGCATTTCAATGGGAAACCCCAAAGGGAGGACAACGTTCACAGGTGACGTGGGCTCGTCTTCCTCAAGGGTTCCATTCGTCACCAACGATATTTGGACAGGCCCTAGCTAAAGACTTGTCAGATTTTGAAATTCCCGCCTCAGAAGGGGCGTGGCTTCAGTACGTAGACGACCTGATGGTGGCTTGTAGAACAGAGAAAGGATGTAAGAAATACACAATGAAGTTGCTTGAGGTACTGCAGGAAAAGGGATACAAAGTGTCCAGAAAGAAAGCACAGTTGTGTCAAAAGAAAGTCAAGTACCTGGGATTTGGGATTTCCCAGGGAAGCAAAGTATTAGAAGTAGAGAGAAGAGAAGTCATTTGTGCAATTCCAACACCCAAAGACAGAAGACAGACAAGGGAGTTCCTTGGAACTACCTCTTATGTGAGACACTGGATTCCAGGCTATGCTGTAACAGCAAAGCCCCTTTACCAAGCAACAAAAGGAAGCAACAAAGACCCATTCGTGTGGACGGAGTAATGTGAGCATGCTTTCAAGACGCTAAAGCAAGCTGTCATATCTCCTCCAGCATTGGGTTTGCCAGACCTGGAAAAGCAATTTTACCTCTTCGCCGCAGAGCGTGAAGGTACGGCAGTGGGTGTGTTAACGCAGTTGTTAGGAACATGGCAGCGGCAGGTAGCTTATTTGTCCAAACAGTTAGACACAGTAGCCAGAGGCTTGCCCCCCTGTTTGAAGGCCGTTGCAGCTTCAGTGGATTTAATTCGAGAAGCCACTAAGCTCACACTAGGAAAACCACTCATTGTCAGGGTCCCCCATCACGTAAAAGCATTACTTGACACAAAGGGTTCAAGATGGCTCACAAATGAGAGACTGACTAAGTATGAAGGGGTTCTGTGTGACAATCCGCTCGTTACTCTTGAGATGTGCCCAATGTTAAATCCCGCAACGCTGCTATCCAGCTATTCAGACCCCTCACATCATGAGTGCATACAGGTGATGGACCAGGTTTATTCCAGCCGCCCAGATTTGCGCGATGTTCCCTGGGAAAAAGTGGATTTAACCCTTTATACCGATGGAAGCAGTTTTGTGAAGGATGGGATAAGGCATGCAGGTTACGCAGTGGCCAGTCTGGAGACAGGGACTTTGGAAGCGAAGGCCTTAGCTCCGGGTACCTCTGCTCAGCTTGCGGAGATAATTGCTCTTACGAGAGCGCTGATGCTATCCAAGGACAAAGGGGTTAATATCTATACGGTTTCTCATTATGCATTTGTGACGCTGCATGCTCATGGAGCACTGTACAGGGAACGAGGCTTTCTGACGTCCGCTGGAAAGGCCATTAAGCATGCGGATGAGGTAATAGCTCTGTTAGATGCGGTTTGGTGGCCTAGACGTGTTGCAGTCATGCACTGCAAAGCACATCAAAAGGGAAATGACCCGGTGGTCCAGGGGAATAGGCAGGCTGATTTGACTGCCCGAGAGGTTGCAATGCAGAAACACGTTGCTGTAATGTTACAAACCATAGACTCAGGCCCAAAGATAGAAAGGTGCCAATACACTAAGGATGAGGAGAAATGGGCCTTGAGTGAGAAGGGGAAATGGGAAGAGAATTTCATTGTGATGCCAGACCACCACGTGTTTGTCCCTAAGGCAATAGCGTGGCACATAGTCAGACACTTTCATGAGACCACCCATTTAGGGAAGAGCGCCCTGGCAGCCCTGTTGGAGAGGCAGATGTACATCAATGGCATCCACAGCCTGACAGCGGCCGCCGCCCGGCGCTGCTGGACGTGCGCCAGGAACAATCCGAGGGAGGGACCTTTAAAACCTCCAGGAATACAACATGAAGGGGGATGGCCTTTTGAAGCTTTGGTGACAGACTTTACTGAGATGCCACCAAGTGGTGGATTCAAGTATTTACTGGTCTTTGTTGACACTTTTTCTGGATGGGTGGAAGCGTATGCCACAAAAACGGAAAGGGAGAAGTAGTGAAGGCACTTTTGAAAGACATTATTCCTAGGTTCGGCATGCCTTTACAGATAGGTTCTGATAACGGCCCATCTTATGTGCACCACGTGGTGCAAGGACTATGCAAGTTATTGGGCATTACGTGGCGTCTTCATTGCGCTTACCGCCCCCAGTCTTCTGCTCGGGCGGAAAGAGTTAACAGAACTTTAAAGAACAGTTTAGCAAAGATTTGCCAAGAGACCAGGTTGAACTGGAGACTAGCTTTGCCTATGGCTCTACTGAGAGTCAGGTGCACCCCGCACAAGAAGACAGGATTGTCCCCTTTTGAAAGACTTTATGGGCAACCCCCTTTGAACTTAAAAACTATTAATGGACTGTGATCAGATAGCCATGTGTTGGGAGACCAACAGACCTTGCAGCAAGTACAGATGTTAGGGACCCAGTTAGAAAAGCTGAGTCAATACACGTCAGACTTGAACCCACCCTTCCCTACCACGCATCTCCACTTGTTTTCCCCAGGTGACCAGATTCTGGTGAAAGACTGGAGTGTGCGACCACTGGAGCCGAGATGGAGAGGGCCTTACATGGTGTTGCTGTCTACGCCGACTGCGGTAAAAGTGGAAGGCATCCGTCCTTGGATCCACTACACGCGGATAAAGCGAGCTCCGGATGTTTTGGAATCTTCCGTCGACGCGGAGGATCCGTTAAAGATAAAGATCTACAAGCGAGGGCAAGACCCGGTTTGCGGGACAACAAGGCCACTGAAGCAAGTACTACAGATGCCAGCGTTCTGTTGCCAAATGAGTGTGGCCCGACGAAAGATGGACTAAGAGAGCCTAAACCCTTATTGTGGTGGACTGAGATTATAATGGGAAGGAGATATGAACGAACGCCACCAAGAGGAGTAAGGACTGTGTTTGGCTACATAGCCATAATTCTTGCATTGTACATTACTGGAACACATGGAGGGTGGGAGCAGAATTTGTTTCACAAGTTGATTACGAACATGACACATGAATTAAGCCTGAACGACTGCTGGGTGTGCTCCCACGGGCCCTCTAGCCATACTTCTGGCTGGCCCGTGGTGCCCACAGCGCTTTTGACATTGAAAGGATGGAGTAAAATGACAGCAGAAAGGTCTTACATCAAGAACAGTACAGATAAAGCACAGTTCATGTTGACACATCGCCTCCCAGCGCTAGAAGCACCCTTGTGCTTCGAATGGGAGACAGATGACACGATATATTCCACCGCAAACAAGAAGGAAGGAAGGTATGAACTCTTCAACAGAGTTAAGCTAGGCTCCTACCCAGCATGCAATCACACAATCACAATACGCGACAGATACATCACATACTGTACAACAAGGAAAAAGGGAGTTTGGACTTGGGGATGGGAGTATTCAAACTGCACCCACATCTTACATGGAAACCGTCAGAGAAATGCCATAGTTAACCTAATGCAAGATATCCCAGCTGATCGCCTAGGTGACAGGGTGGAGAAATTGCCCCATGGGTTTTTATGGATTTGTGGCAAGTGGGCAGGACAGATTTTGCCCAGCGCCTGGAGTGGAGTGTGCACCATAGGTACATTAGGGCCAGGTGGCCTGATAATGTACCCCAGACAGACCCCAGTCACCAACCTACACATGCACATACAGAAGAGATCAGCTAATTCAATTGAGACACATGGATATGACATAGACAGAACATTTCTCACTGGGACACAAAGGATTTTGGCCATCACAACACCACAACTAGGAGTTGCATGGAACATAAGACAGTTAAGGGTGTTGTCATATGAGTTGGAGAGGTTAGCAAACGATACTGCCCAGGGTATGAGTGATCTGCAGATTGAAGTTAATTCCTTGGCCGGAATGGTGATGCAACAGAGATTGGCCCTGGATTATTTGTTAACAAAGCAAGGTGGACTATGTGTTTGGCTAAACACTACGTGCTGCCATTATATCAACAGGACAGGAGACATTGAAGTTGACATGAGTAAAATCCAGCAAGTAGCTAGTGAAGTACAAAAATCATATGAAGTCTCAGGTGATTTCTGGGGATTTCTAACAAGCTGGTTACCTAATCTGAAATGGTAAAGTCATTAGCCCTAATAATTCTTGTGATTTTCTGTTCTGTAACAATCATTCTTTGTTGTATGCCAATAATTTTGAGATATTGTACTTTTGCAGCAAGCCAGACGATGAAAGCAGTGAAAACTGTGCAGAGAGGTGAAAAACGCAATTGGATGACGAATTGGGATGCTCCTTAACTTGTAAAAGCATGGTTTGCAAATGATTTAGTCACCAGAATCATTTACAAAAAGAAAAGGAAGGAATAAAGTAGAATTGCTGCTTTTACAGAGTTAACGTCAGGAGAAAGTGCTGCTTAGTAATGGTTTTAGAGTAGCGAGGTAGCTTGCCAAAGAATGGTGACGCAGCGAGCCTACTCTTCCCAGTAGCACAAGCACAGGCTGTGATTCGCCAAAGAACATCATGTGATCTTTTAGATACACAGTGGCCCTGATTGGCCGGAAAAGTTTTGCTATGCTGGTTTGTTTACAATGACTGTGAATGGTTAGCTAATGCGCATGGGTAGAACGAAGCTGTGCTTAGCCAGAACAGGACAATGCTGTATTAGAAATGTTGCAAATTGAGAACAGTTAGCCCCAATGGCAGATAACACACTGTGGGAACAGAAATTAATGGTGCGACATAGTCTTTTAGCAAATGGAATTGTAGTATTGAAGAATGCATAGTGTAATTGGATAATGAAATGTGTTACATGAGTGTCAGCCAATGCGGGTTATAGAGAAAGGTGGGACAAATGATTGTACGCCATAGCTAGTATAAAAATCAATGTCTGTGAATTATTCAGGGTTCTGCCATTTTGATGCGGCTTGATTTCTGCCACGGCAGGACCCATTAGCGCTGATGTTTTAGCTTAATAAAGTTTGGCTTCATTGCACCGCAGTAAAGTTGTTGCGTCCACGTCCTTGCGCCCGCCGAGCTGCTACCTTGGAGTCAGGTATTGCTAGGGAGTTTTGGAACTCCTGATTTTCCGCTACAGGTGGTCAAATCTTTCGAAATGGTGGCAGCGATTTAAGAGGGAAAGATCCTTACAGAGTGGACGCAAGCTGTAGGCTGCGTCTTCACAAAGTGGGACGTCAAATTGTCGCAATTGGTGGCAGCGGTGGGATTTGGAAGGATAGCCTGCCCTGCCACAGTTTTCCATGGTTCTCCAGTTTAGAGTGCAAATCCACAAAGATCGACGCTAGCTATCAGCGGCGTTTGAATCTTCTCACAGAATTTAGCCTTTCTTGCTTTAATTTGCTTTGAATCTGTGGGGGAAAAGGACCCCTTTAAGCTGCTGTAAAAGTGTTAGGTGATTTGTGGGCATTATTAAAGGGTAATCCATATAGATAGATATTCCTGGAAATGAGTGCATTTACACACTAGTTAATCCACTTTGAAGACATGGAGTTTGTGAAAGAGATAGTTGATGCTGATGGGTGCCTTCAAGTTATTGCTGATTCGTGACAAACCCCCATGGTGATATCACAGGGTTTTCATGACAAAATTGATTCCAATGAAGGTTGGCACGGCTTTCCTCTGAGGCCAGGGTCGTAGCCATGGGGAGGGGGCTTGAGGGGCTCAGCCCCCACCTGAAATTATCAGGGTGTTCCACGAGAAGGCCTTGCTGGTACATAATTTAAACTGTTAATGTGTATTCATATCATGATCTGATCACCATGCTCAATATATCCCATATGCATGGGGATATTGTGAAAATGATACAAAAGGTTTGCTAGGGTAGATCCTCTCTCACTCAGACTCAGCCCCCCCCCCCCAAATCAAAATCCTGGCTATGGTACTGTCTGAGGCTGAGAGAGTGTGACTTGCCCAAGGTCACCCAATGGGTTTCCTTTGGCAAAAAAACTAAATAAAACAAATAACACTATGAGGCAGACTTATTAAGGTAAACACATGTGAGCCATCTGCTGTTCCGTGATTGGACCAGGAGGATGCCACATGATCAGCCATCTGCTGTTCCATGATCGGGCAAAAGGGGCATCACATGATCAGCCATGCATGGGCTGTTCGTCAGCCGCTTCATGATTGGGCTAGAAGGCTATCACATGATTCAACCAGGAAATAGGAGCCAGTGAACAACGCGTGGACAGTGCATGCAAAGGGCAAAAGCTTTATTAATTGGATGATAATGCAACTGCGCCACAGGAACTAACCAATGAATTATAGAGCAAACGTAAGCTTTACTAATTGGATGATAATACAACTGCACCACAGGAATTAACCAATGAATTGAATGAAAGGGCGGCCTTAAGCTGAACCCGGAGATTGTATAAATGTGAATGACTGGAGTCAATCGGGGTTCTGACCCTGCAGCACCATGTTGCGCAAGGTTGGGACCTCTGCAGCTGTGGATCAATAAAACTGCTTTCAAGAGTAACTTGGTTGCCTGTCTCCTGTGTTCCTGCTGCCCGCACGAAGCAGCCTGCTCAAAGGGGACGAGCCTTCTGGCTCTGCTACAACTAGGCAACATGATTTTTGTTCTTGGATTATAAATATCATTTCTTAATAGGTTCTATCAGAAAAACATGGGAAAAGTTTATTAAACTCCCAAAACTTGGTTTTTGCCTTAGGGACATCCTGTAGCACATTTTGCTCTAGTTTTTCAATATCTCACGGAATTCAACACATTTTTCTTTCATGCCTTTTCTCCTGTAATCTTTCATTTTCAGATTTATTACCTGCCATTAAAAAAAACTGGTGGTGGTGGGGAAACATTGAGGATACTATTCTTTCCCCTTCAATCTCACTACTCTGGAGTAGACCCCAGGCACTGATTTTTAACTCCACTTTGTGGATAAAGGACTTTCCCCTCCATCTCACTACTGGAGTCCACTTTGAAGCTTCTATCTTTACTCTTCTTAATTCAGAACAACGTATGTACAATGTGATCAGTTCCATCAACACACATAATGCCCTTATATGAGAGATTTAAAATAGTCTTTCTTTGTCCATGTGGATAAACTCCTTCAGCAGCTCATGAAGCGAGAGCACACTCCAAACTCTGTCTCTCTCTGCTTCTCTTTGCACCTGCATAGCTCAAACCTGAACAAAAATGTAACAGTAACCAAAAGTCACAGGCTCAGCATGCTCTCCGGGCATTGCTCGACCAATCAGCTTCATGTACTTATTTTACAGTTAACACACACATTAACTGATTCCTTGCATGCTCCAACATTATATTTATTTATTTATTTCTTCGATTTTGTATACCGCTCTTTCCTGCAGGCTCGAGGCGGTTCACACATGACCAAATTACAACAAATCGTACAGCAGTACACATAAAATTGCATTAAAATGCAAGACAGTTGCATAAAATACCGTAGATACGGTAGTACATAAAATGTGGTGAAACAGAGGATTACAATATCCAGGGCTTCAATTAAAAGCGAGTCTGAACAAGGTGGTTTTGCATGCCCTCTGGAATGGAATGAGTTCTGTAATGGCCCAAACATCATCCGGCAGTGCGTTCCACAGTGCCATATGACTCTCCACTGCCATATAATTCAGTTCAAAGCAGATAATCTGGATTGTATATGGCAGTGTAGAAGGGGTCAGAGAGATACTGCACAGATAGGGTTAATGCTCACTGCTTAGCTTTCCTTTTCCTTCAAACAAATTGATAGATAATAGAAAGTGAAACCTAGATTGTAATATATGAGCAATCTAAGCCAAGGATGGGTCAGTTAGTTGATGTGGAGGCTAGAAGTGGAAGCTGGGGTGAAGTTATAATTGAATAATTGAAAAAAGCAGAAGTGGCGAAGGGAAGAAGAGACAGAGACAACAAGGAATTAAAGCAGAGAAACAGCTGTGGTGTAAGATTTCATCTATATGAGAATGGTTTGGAGCAGAGGTGATAACGAACTTCTGTTCGTTATCAGAGGTGGGCAATTACCAGCCCTCCAGGTGTTTTGGACTTCAAGTCCCAGAAATCCTAGCCAGTTTACCAGCTGTTAGGATTTCTGGGAGTTGACGTCCAAAACACCTGGAGGGCCAGTAATTGCCCACCCCTGGTTTGGAGGAATCAAATTGCCTAAACACCTCTACAAAGAACTGCTTGCTTGAAACCTGGAAGGAAGTCCTCAGAAAAAGTGTAAGATCTATTTAAAATATATTTGGGATAGATTTAGGGTGCATCTATGATGTCTGGCCTAGGAGGGCCCTGGCGATTTGCCTCAAATTTGGCCTCAGCAGAGAGTTCCAAAGTTCCAAAATTGTCTTTCTTCTTCCCCACATGGCTGGGAGATGGGAATCAGGAAACCCCTCCTCGGTAATCCTCTCAAATGTCTTCCTCTGCCTAATCACAGCCCATTCCTTCCTTTTCCCCTAAACAATAGGGGTGAAACTCCCCTCTGGCAAAAGCTAACACCAGCATTGCAAAACCTCTTCATGTTGCCGAGGGCAACAGTTCTCAAGCTGCAGGTCGTTCCGCGAGTGAACAAGTCCCAACTCCAGCATGCACGCCTGTTCCCGGGTGAAAACCCCCCACGCCCTTCCCTAAGCCCCGCTGGAGTCTGTTCAAAGGGTTCTTTCCTCCTTCTGACTTTTCCCTACTTCTCCTGAGTTTCTTTATTTTTTTCTCTTCTCCCGTCTCCCCGGGCGCCTTAAGACTGCGAGGAGAACCGCATCTAAGGAAAAGATGCGGTGGCTCAGGCGGCAGAGCCAAGACCGCTCGGGAGGGGAATCCCGGGTTCGAGGCCCCCAAAGGGAGGAAAGGAACTCATTTTTGCTTTTTTCCTTTTATCTTTATTTTCCTCTATTCCTCTCCTCTCACTTTTGGGACGCCTCTGGATCCAGAAGAAAGTTTTGAGAAAGGAATTGGCCTGTGGAGCAGGAGGCCGCCTCTGTCTATGTTGGGTTGGCATCAGGAATCAGGAAATCATAAATCATAATAAAGGTTCATCCCTGTGTCTGTACCTCTGTACAATATTGTCTCCCTGCCCCCTGACCCCGTGTAAACCTTCCCCTTCCCCTTTTGCCTGGTCAAGAAAGATTGCCTTGGGAATGTTTTACTGTGTTTCGCTGGGAAGAAATGTAACTGAAGCCTGTCTTTCCCAAAACCTTTTTTGGATCACCATATTCCTATTGCATGCGTTATTCTGACGGAAAGTCTTGTTATGGATCAGCTGAGCCCTAGTCTTACGCCCCACATTTCCGTCAGCCCGAAGAGGATTTCGTCCGTCTGAGTCGTCAAACTTAATCCGCCTTTGGGACATGGACAATACGTGTTTGTTATTCATAGTGGGTCTCACAGCTGGCCTCGGAACCCAGGTGTGACCCAAAATAATCCTTTTGTCACCAAAAGGTCTGAGTGAGTTTCTGTCATCAGATCTCTTCCCCTTTTCCTTTCATTCCCATGAATGAAACGCCAACTTCACTAATCCTATCACTCCAGATATCACTCGGGTCGTTTACCCGAAAGGGATTCTTTTGTTATATCCACATGCCATTATTGACAGCAGTTTCCGTCTAAGCCTCCCTTCCCGGACATACCATATATGGTCCCAGACCTCTGATTGGCTAGGAGGGCGAATGGGAGTGAGCGCTGATAGGTTCCCCGGAGCCGGTCAACTTCCCGCCCATCAGCTGGTCTCGACGTTTCGGCCAATCATAGCCGGAGCCGGCCCAGAAAGGGGCAGGCGGGAAATTCAATTGTTTTGACAGCTTTGTAACCTTTAAAAACCAATGTTTTGATTGTACATGCATGCGTTCCTTGCGGGAATCAGGGTATTGCGGTTCGCATCCTCTCAGCTGAGCAGAATAAAACAATTTCGTGGCAACTACCTTGCAGATTGGTGAGCATAATTGGATCTTCGGGAGGCGGGTAGGTTACGAGGACCTAGTCGCTCCGGGCTCGCCAGGTTAATTGAACCCTCGCGGGCTCTGCCCTGTGGTCGGTCCGCGGGCTTGCCCGGTTGTCGGACGGCTGGCTGGGGATTGGCGGCCGTTCGATAACATTCACATGGGGCCCCATTGAAACCTTCTCCTTTGTTCTTAAACTGTCCTCTTGTTCCAAATCACCATTTTACTTCTCCCGATCCTTCCTCTTGTGCGTTTGCCATTTTTCAGAACTTATCAAAATGGGGGTCTCATGCCTGGAGACCCCAGACCCATTTTCTTTAAAACCGCAGATACGGAGATCTAGTGGTTATTTTCATTCCTCTACCCTAACCTCTGAATTTAGTATAAGCGAAGCTGAATCCAACAGTGTTTTCCTTATCCCTCTATGACCTTCCCTTCCCTTCCCAAGATATTGGGCATTTTTCTGTGAGGCATTATTTGATTTGATTTTTTACTAGCTTGGGGACCCGGTGGTGCTCGGTTTATTTGAGAAACGTATTAGTTGGTGTGTAGCAATTATTTATGTGGCTCGCAGTGGTGTCAGGAAGTTAGTGAAGGCACTGTGAGTCCCACTATCCGTGGTGTACCCTCCAAAGTGTAGCAGGATGTAGAGTGGGTCATGGAGGCTTTGTCTGGCCTCGATCCATCATTATTGGGAGTTGCAGTGGTATCATGAAATTACTGAAGGTACTGCAAGTCCTATCTGTGGTCAGTCTCACACAAAACTGCAGCAGGATATAGAGTGGGTCATGAGGGCTCTGTCTGCCAGGTTTGGTCTTGATCAGTCATTGGATTAGGTTTGCAGCAGTCTTGGAAAGTGAGGGAAGGTACTGCAAGTCCCATCATCTATTGTCAGCCCTCCTCCTAACTGCAGCAGGATGTAGAGTGGGTCATGGGGGCTCTGTGTGGCAAGTTTGGTCTTGATCCATCATTATTGGGAGTTGTAGTGGTATCATGAAATGACTGTAGGTACTGCAAGTCCCATCATCTGTGGGCCAGCCTCCTCCAAACTGCAGTAGGATGTAGTGTGGGTCATGGGGGCTCTGTGTGCCAAGTGTGGTCTGTATTGGTGAATTGATGAGGTTTGCATTGTTTTTAGGAAGTGAGTGAAGGTACTTCAAGTCCCATCATCCGTGGTCCGTCTCACACAAAACTGCACCAGGATATAGAGTGGGTCATGAGGTCTGTGTGTACCAGGTTTGGTTTTGATCAGTCATTGGATTAGGTTTGCAGTAGTCTTGGAAAGTGAGGGAAGGTACTGCAAGTCCCATCATTCATGGTCAGTCCTCCTCCAAACTGCACCAGGATGTAGAGTGGGTCATGGGGGCCCTGTGTGCCAAGTCTGGTCTTGATCCATCAGTATTGGGAGTTGTAGTGTTATCATGAAATTACTGAAGGTACTGCAAGTCCCATTATCCGTGCTCCACCCTCCTCTAAACTGCAGCAGGATGTTGAGTGGGTCATGAGGACTTTGTGTGCCGAGTTTGGTCTTGATCCATCATTATTGGGAGTTGTAGTGGTATCATGAAATGACTGTAGGTACTGCAAGTCCCATCATCTGTGGGCCACCCTCCTCCAAATTGCAGTAGGATGTAGTGTGGGTCATGGGGGCTCTGTGTGCCAAGTGTGGTCTGTATTGGTGAATGGGTGAGGGTTGCATTGTTTTAGGAAGTGAGTGAAGGTACTTCAAGTCCCATCATCTGTGGTCCGTCTCACACAAAACTGCACCAGGATATAGAGTGGGTCATGAGGGCTCTGTGTGCCAGGTTTGGGCGTGATCAGTCATTGAATTAGGTATTCAGTAGTCTTGGAAAGTGAGGGAAGGTACTGCAAGTCCCATCATCCGTGGTCTGCCCTCCTCCAAACTTCAGTAGGATGTAGAGTGTGTCACTGGGGCTCTGTGTGCCAAGTGTGGTTTTTATCGGTGTTTGTTGGGGGCCACAGTGGTCTGTGGGAACAGAGAGGTGTGAAAGTACTACAAATCCCATCATGCATAGTCAGTCCTCCCCCGAACCTCACCAGGACGTGAAAGCAGTCACGGGGGTTTTGTGTGCCAAGTGTGGTCTCGATCAGTAATGGGATGAGGGTCGCCGCGGACTTGGGAAGTGAGTAGAGGTACTTCAAGTCCCATAATCCATGGTCCACCCTCCTCCGAACTGCACCAGGACGTAAAGTGGGTCATGGGGGTTGTGTGTGCCAAGTGTGGTCTGTTTTGGTCCTTTTAGGGGGCCGCAGTGGTCTGTGGGAACCAAAGTGTTTGAATGTACTACAAATCCCATAATCCGTGGTCCATGTCCCCCAAACCGGACCAGGACGTAAAGGGGGTCTGGGGGGTTATGTGTACCAAGTTTGGTGCAGGTCCATCACCCGCGCCGGTCGCTGTGGCCTGTGAAAGTGGCAGCCAATCAGAACGCTGCCACATACATACAAACAAACATACAAACAAACATTCCGCTTTGTTATATATAGAGATAGAGAAGAGATAGAGATTATTTTGACCACTCCTACGGCTGTGAGGATATCTGCAAAAGTTCCCACGAGCATGCATCTGCAAAGCTAGCTCAGCAGAGCTGATACGGTTCCCTTTGTTGCGGTCTGGCTCGCTACATTTGCTTGTTACAGGATTTGGCCACATTCTGAGTGGCTTTCTCCCACGGAAAATCAAATCAAATTCCCTGCCTTGCTCTATCTGGCTAGCTGGGGTCCAACGGGACTTCCTGGCCCTTTTAGGCTGGGGGTCTGCGTGCACAGCCTGGCTTGACCAGCAGAGGGCAGGGAGGGAGGGAGGGGGACCCGTGGGTTGGCGGAGCCCCCTTTGGAAGCGCTAGTATTCCCAAGTACGGATGTTTGGCTGCACCTAGGGACATAGGACTTTTTCCCTCTTTGCTTCCTGGGCTTCTGTAAATATTCACACACACACTCCCATCTCTCTGAGACCCCCTTGCTTCCCCCTCTAGTCCCTGGGAGGAGGGGGACCTGTGAGCCCCCAAACCTCCCTACCAGGTATCTTTCTTTTCTCCTGCCCTGATGTCTTCCCCTCCTGCCTCCCCCCCTCCTTTTAGGCTGGGGGTCTGCGTGCACAGCCTGGCTTGACCAGCAGAGGGCTGGGAGGGAGGGGGACCCGTGGGTTGGCGGAGCCCCCTTTGGAAGTTCTAGTATTCTCAAGTACGGATGTTTGGCTGCACCTAGGGACATAGGACTTTTTACCTTTTGCTTCCTGGGCTTCTGTAAATATTCACACACACTCTCCCATCTCTCTGAGACCCCTTGCTTTCCCCTCTAGCCCCCTGAGCCTGTCCAAACCTCCCTCCCAGGCATCTTTCTTTTCTCCTGCCCTGATGTCTTCCCCTCCTGCCTCCCCCCCCCCTTTTAGGCTGGGGGTCTGCGTGCACAGCCTGGCTTGACCAGCAGAGGGCTGGGAGGGAGGGAGGGGGACCCGTGGGCTGGAGGAACCCCCTTTGGAAGTTCTAGTATTCCCAAGTACGGATGTTTGGCTGCACCTAGGGACATAGGACTTTTTCCCTTTTGCTTCCTGGGCTTCTGTAAATATTCACACACACACTCCCATCTCTCTGAGACCCCTTGCTTTCCCCTCTGGCCCCCTGAGCCTGTCCAAACCTCCCTCCCAGGCATCTTTCTTTTCTCCTGCCTCCCTCCCCCTCCCCTTTTACCTGGAGGCTCCTTTCTCCTCTTTGTCTTTGCCTTTAAAAATACCGCATGCTGCCCCACAGACAGAAAGGACATTTAAACCTTTCATCAATATCTATCAATATCTCCCGCCTCCCTCTTCCCATTGGCCGCTTCCACCTATTTGGGCAGCGACGAGGCGGAGCCTATTGGCCCAGGCAGGAACCGGCTGCGCTCTCCTCCCAGCTGGACCAGCTTTCAGCCTATCAGCGAAGAGCGCGCGAAGCACAAGGGGCAGGAAACTTGCATCTCTTTGTTTCTGTTTTTCTATATAATGAGCTGCAAAATCCAAACAAAGCAGGTCAGTTTTGCGGAACCAGGATCTTTGTGTCTGGCATCCATTTCTCAGCTGGGAATTGACTCTGCCTGGCGCACTTCTGGATTTTGGGTGAGCATTTCTTTTGGGGTTAGTCTGGGCTAATCAGGTTTCAGGGGTGGGCAATTATTTTTTTTCAAGGGGCCACACAAGAGCCAAAAAATATTATGGAGGGCCGCACCTATTTATTTGTTTACTATATTTACTACATGTTACACATAATTAATATTAACATATTGATATATCAAGAAATATTCATATATTATTAGTATTAAATTATTAGTATTGCTATCATAATTATTATAGTATAGTGCAGTGTTTCTCAACCTTCCTAATGCCGTGACCCCTTAATACAGTTCCTCATGTTGTGGTGACCCCCCAACCATAACATTATTTTCATTGCTACTTCATATCTGTAATTTTGCTACTGTTATGAATCATAATGTGAATATCTGATATGCAGGATGTATTTTCTGGACTACATTTGCCACAAACACCCAATATGCCCAAATTTGAATACTGGTGGAGTTGGTGGTGGGGATTGATTTTGTCATTTGGGAGTTGTAGTTGCTGGGATTTATAGTTCACCTACAATCAAAGAGCATTCTGTACTTCACCAATGATTGAACCAATCTTGGCACACAAAACTCCCATGACGAACAGAAAATACTGGAAGGGTTTGGTGCATATTGACCTTGAGTTTGGGAGTTGTAGTTAGTTCACCTACATCCAGAGAGCATTGTGGACTCAAGCAATGATGGATCTGGACCAAACTTGGCATGAATACTCAATATGCCCAAATGTGAAGATTGGTGGAGCTTAGGGAAAATAGACCTTTGCCATTTGGGAGTTGTAGTTGTGGGATTTATAGTTCACCTACAATCAAAGAGCATTCTGAACCCTACCAACAATAGAATTGGGGCAAACTTCCCACACAGAACCCCCATGACCAACGGAAAATACTGTGTTTTCTGGTGGTGTTTGGCGACCCCTCTGACACTCCCTCACGACCCCCCCAGGGGTCCCGACCCCCAGGTTGAGAAACACTTTTCTAAAGGCTCGGCAAGGATAAAAAATCTTGAACCCTCGTTTTAGGGGAATTATAGGTCTGGGTCCCATTTGGACCAGACCTCCTAAATTCTAAGTTCGGTAACATAATCAGTATTGAAAGAAATGATAACATGCTGTTTTTACAAAATAAATTAGTGCCTTAAAGAATATAGGCTGGGTTCATTAAACAAATAATTAATCATTAGGATAGGTTCATCAGAAATAGATTGGTAAATAAATAGTTTATTAATATGTTTCATGTATTGAGGTTTGTGTTTTACTGTTCATAAGAAAAATTGCTGACCACAGACAAGCTTAATTGCAAAAAAATCCCTTGAAGATAAGGAAGGATAGAAGAAAGAGAGGGCCTAGTCAAAACAGCTGTGAAATAGAGCAGCTGCCCCTTATAAAATCTCTCTCTCTCTCCATTACTTCGCGAAGGAAGATTCAGGAAGGACTCATCCCACACTTTTTACAAGCGCGTTGACTAAAAAGGCCAATCTGAGATAGGCAAGTTTGGTTGCAGAAAGCACAGCAGAAAGTCTCTTTGGGTGATGTTGTTTCCAAGTTGCGGTTCTTTCTGCGTTGTCGTTTCTCTTCGAGACCCATTCGGCGTGTCTTCTCGAAAGAGGCCGCAGCATCGTGGATAGTGCGTCTCCATGCCTCCCGATGTGAGGCCAGGGTGGACCACTGTTGGTGATCAATCTGGCCAAGCCTGAGATGTTGTTTCAGGGAGTCCTTATATCTCTTTTTGGGGGCGCCTCTCTTGCGCTGACCCGTGGCGAGTTCACCGTACAGTTGTATCTTTGGGAGGCGGTGGTCCTCCATCCTAGAGGCGTGCCCTGCCCAGCGCAGCTGTGTTCTCAATAGCATGGCCTCAATGCTGGTGATCCCTGCTTGCAACATTAATCACATAGTTGGTCCAGTGTATATTTAGGATTGTGCGAAGACAGCACTGATGAAAGCATGACCTCCCTGTTTCCAAGCTTCAAATAGCACCAAGTCAAATAGGTCAAGATGGCTTGCATGCTTGAAAGTTGAAAGGGTAAACCCTGCTAAAGAAAGGTAAGAAATCCTTAATTGGTTTGAAGGTGTCCCAAATAGAGGTCACAGATTCTATGACAGTGTTGATCAAATCAGAGAAGGGGTGAGGCTTTGTGAAAAGGAAGAGTTAAAGGGATTCACACAATGAATGTTCGGTTGTACCTTTTATTGATTGATTGAGGATTATTGTAAACACACCAGTACCTGCAGGTTGTTTTATAAAGAAATTTTCTGCTCCACTAAACTTTGTGTCTAGAGTAATTTTTAATTAAAATCTAAGAAAAGGCATACAGGCAGGTCCCAAGTTATGAACAAGATAGGTTCTGTAGGGTTGTTCTTAAGTTAACCTGGGGACTGCCTGTACTTCTAACAATTATACTAGTGGTAATTCTGTTTCCCCTGTTGTTTACTATTGGAAAAATGCACCCAGTTATTCAGAGACACGTTTAAAACAATCTAACCAGCTAATCCAGATCCCCATCTCTTCTTTGTTTGTAGATATACATGTCTTGTTCATAGGGAATGTGCATCAAATATTTAATGCAGAGCTTGGGAGATATACTCCCATACAGGCTCCAAGATCCTTTTCAAGCTCTGGTTTTACTTGAAGAGTGGGTGAGAGCTATTCGGAATTGAAGCAAGTTTTTAAAAAACCTGATCTGCTTTTGTGTAGGAACATCATCCCCACGGCTTGCCTCCATGGCCTTTGAGACCATTCGGAGGGAGCGTGAGAAGCTCATCGCCTTTCTTGAAAGGGCGCCTGATCTCATCTTGGACGATGCAGCCTCCCAAGGCTTTATCCCAGAGACAGATTACAGTGAACTGGACAAGCTTCAGCACTCCAAGGAGAAGATGCGCAAACTCTTGGTCAAGATTCAACGCAAGGGCGAAGAGATTTGCCATCGTTTTCTGGAAAGTATGCGGAGTATCTTTCCAGACCTGCCTGCTGCCTTACGGCCTCCAGCAAGTGGTGAGTTGATGTTTTGTAGGATTCCCAGTTTCACCAGCCATATAATAATAGGGCCATCCACAAAGGTCATCTAGTCCAACCCCATTTGCCATGAAGGAACGTACAATCAATGCACTCCCATTAGATAGCCTCTGCTTAAAAATCTCCAGAGAAAGAGACTCCACCATGCTCCCAGGCACCATATTCTTCTCTCAAAAGTCAGGAAATTCATAATATTTAGATAGAATCTCTTTTCCTGAAGTTTGGATTCACGGCTCCATGGCCTAGTTATCTAGAGTAGCTTACCCGTTCCTCAATGTGACATCCTTTGAAATATTTAAACATTTATTTATTTACCGTATTTATACCCCGTCAACTTCTCAACCCCCGAAGGGAGACTCAGGATGGCTTGCAATAAGCCCCATTAAGAGACTATTACACATGATACAATAATAAAATCACAAATTAAAACATATCAAAGTTAAAAACAATACATAATTAAAAACCATACAAAGCCATCAATTAAAACCGTAGGCCAGTCTCGTCGATCGTCTTGTCGTTCCAGATTATCCTTTTAACATGCTGCCTTACATCTGTCCAAACGCCTGGTCCCAGAACCATGCCTTTAGTTTCTTCTGGAAAGCCAGGAGGGAGGTAATCGATCTTAACTCCATCGGGCATGTGTTCCATAGGTGGGGGGCCACCACCGAGAAGGCCCTGTCTCTTGTCCCCGCCAGTCGCATTTGAGCTATAGACGGGAGCGAGATCAGGGCCTCCCCGGATTATTTTAGATTTCGGGGTGGGACGTAGGGGTGGATGCGTTCGGACAAGTAAACTGGGCCAGAACCGTTTAGAGCTTTAAAGGTCAAAACCAGCACTTTGAATTGTGCTCGGAGATGGACCGGCATCCAATGGAACTGACACAACAGCCAAAGATGGCTATCATGTCCCCTCTCAACTTTATCTTCTCCTAGCTCAACATACCCAGCTGTCTAAGCTGCTCCTCATAGACCTTTGATCATTATGTTTGCCCTTCTCTGCACATGTTCTATATTGGTGGACGTAGAATTGAATAGTGCTACATGGGAACTTTTGGAATGGGGTACGGAGAGATATCCTTTTGGATCCTGCCCCAAATCTTTCTTCTGACAGCTCTCAAGAGAGATACAAAGGGTCCTTCCACACAGCCTTATATCCTAGAATATCAAGTCAGAAAATCCCACATTATATTATCTTATTTATTTATTTATTATTTCAATTTCTTGGTCACCCCTTCCGACTGGCTCGGGGTGACTCACAAATCATTAAAACACTTGCAAATCATTAAAACACGATAAAAACACAATAAAACACAAGGCATAGTAACAAATTAAAACAAGATAGGATACCGGAATTGCATCCGTAGTTAGGTCAGACGATGACACACACCCACTACATGTGGTCAAAGCTCTTAGCCATACTATGAAGCCCTGGTATTATTCCTGCCCAAATGTCTGTATAAACAGGAGGGTTTTACAGGCCTTTGCCAAGCCAACGAAGAACCAGCCAGCAGGTCAGGCAACGCCGGGGGAAGGGAATGGTAGGAGGGAGAGCATTCCATAACACTGGGACGATAACGCTAAAGGCTCTCCTCTGCGTTGCGGTCAAGTGGAGGGCTGTGTGACTCGGTATCAAGAGATTCGATGATTCAGATCTCAGTGGTCTCAAAGGACTGTATGGGGGTTCGAGAGATCTCAGTGGTCGGTCCCTTAGATACACCGGCCCCAGACTGTTCAAGGCCTTGAAGGTAAGAACCAGGACTTTGAAGGTGATCCGGTGCTCTATTGGGAGCCAGTGCAGTTCCCGCAGGACCGGCGTGATGTGCACCAGCTTGAGCTTCCGGATCACCAACAGAGGATGGCCAACGAAGAGAGCATTACAGTAGTCCAGTCTTGAGATGACCGTGGCTTGGACCACTGTGGCTAGGTCGAGTGTGGACTCGACCCCATTATCTGAGTGTGGACTCAAGATAACACAATTCAAAGCAGATAATGTTGGATTTTATTAAGCTCTGTAGAAACGGCCTTAAAGCGTAAAGCAACACAGAGACATACTGAATGTTTAAACCAGCTTTCCCCTGATTTTGGCAGTTTGCAGGAAACTGCGGGGATACATCCATTTTGTAGAATGAATACACAATGGCATCACTATTACTGCCGTGGCTCAATGCTGTGGAATACCAGGATTTGTAATTTTTGGGGGTGGGGGGCCACCAGCATTCTTTGGCAGAGAAGGTTAAAAACCATTCAAAATACAGCTGCCATGATTGTACAATATTGAGCCATGTCAGTTAAAGTGGTGTCAAACTGCATTAATTCTACAGTGTAGATTCAGCCTGAGTATCCTCCTGCACTCTGTCCATCTCCCTCCATTAGTGAGCAGCAGAAATGAAGGTCCCTCTTGGAGCTTACTTGCATCTGAGAAGGACACAAAACTACAAGTAGTATTAACATCCTGCTTGCTTGGTGTAGAATCCTGGTCACAAGGTTCCATAGTTTCTGCAATGTTTTCATCGAACATCTGCATTCTGGAGTTGTCAAATTGCTTCTCAGCTTTTGAAAAAGGTAGAGTTGCTGTCTGCAAAGAGCTGTGAGCAAACTAAATTAAGGTGATAATAATTAATAATAAATGCAGCACCATAACTGCACCGTATTTATGGCCTTAAAATATGTAACCTTGCAACACATCTCGAAGTGTCGGTCACTATTATCCCCATTTTACAATTGAATTATCTGAGGTTGAGAAATTGTGACGTCATGGCACCTGGCAGCGCTTAGGTGTGGTAAAGGCTATAAATGAGCCAGGCGCCAGTCCCAGAACTTCCTTTGAGTATCTGAAAGAATACAGTTAGCAGAAAAGGGCACTGAGGAATAATAATCTATACAAATAAAAATGTAATGTTGTCTGTGGGATTAACATAACTCAAAAACCACTGGACGAATTGACACCAATTGACACCAAACTACTAGATGAATTGACACCAAATTCAGACACAATACACCTATCAGACCAATGAGTGATCATCATTCTTAAAAACACTGAAAAACACAGCGGAAGAAACTTAAAAAGCCAAAAAATAAAAAATACATTACAATGCATGTGCAAAACCACATATATACAAATATACACAAAAATAGACACACACAAAACACATCTAACGGACTGGGCCACAGCAACACATGGCAGGGGATGACTGGTTTATATAAATAAAAATGTAATGTTTGTTTGTGGGATTAACATAACTCAAAAACCACTGGACGAATTGACACCAAATTTGGACACAATACACCTATCAGGCCAACAAGTGACCATCACTCATAAAAACCGCTTTGAGTTGCCTTCGCGCTGAGAAAAGCGGTATATAAATATGATAAATAAATAAATAAAACGCTGAAAAACAGTGGCAGGGGACCAATAATAATAACAACAACAATGTATTTATATACTGTCTCCCAGTAATGAGAATCAAGGCAACTAACAACAGTGTAGATGTACCCTAGGACATGGAAGGGCAGCTATGAGAGAACGAAACAAGACCCTGAAGTGTGAAAGTGAATATTAATATTAGGACTGCCCATCCCATGGTATTTCTCATTCTCTGTATCCTATGGAATCCTAGGGTTTGTAGTTTAGTGAGGCGCTAGAGCTGTGTGTCTGATATTTCTAAATACTGCAGTTAAAGTGGAGTCAGAGTATTGCAATCCGAGGGCATAAAATGCCCTTAGGAAGAAATTTAGGGAATTCCATATCCATCATGAGGTTTACAATCTTGTTTTTTCAAGTACTGAACACCAAGGTTAGCAAAGCAGAGTGTTCTCTAGGCATTCTCACTGTTGTCAGGAGTGAATGGATGACAGAAAAACTAATAGTATTATTTTCACAGTGTAATCAATCGGCATTAATGCTTTGCATACTAGTATAATTGGGCAGAGGTCAGATTTCTGTTCAGTTGACAGTAGTGGAACCAAAAAAGAGAGGAAAGTCTGAGGTAGAAATTATGAACAAACTGAATTTTATTACATGCTGTAGCACAGCAGTTCTCGTTTGTGCCTGGAGGGCAGGGGTCAGGACCCGGGGTCCCATTAGCATTAGGGCCAGCAGTACCAGAACTAGATTCAGAGGATGAGCTAGATGACTTAGCAACGCAGCTGCTGAGAGACAAGGTCGAACCTTTGATAGGAGACAGAACATCGAGTCTAGTAGGAGGGGGTGGTCGAGGGCCCTAGACCGGCCGAGGTCCGTCAGCAGGGATTGGAGACGAAGAAGCCTAGAGCGTCGGGGACCTCGGCCGAAAGATTAAGTAGGATCCGTGGGAACGAATCCTCAGTGCTCCGGCCACGTCTCATCTGAATAGGCGTGAAGCGGAGTGGGACCACGAAGCTGAGCTTAGCCAGTGGTCATCAAGCCTTGCCTTGCCTTGCCTTGTTCCTGATCCGCCTGGTTGAGCGGAGCCTTGCCCTTGTTCCTGATCCGCTTAGTTTGCGGAGCCTTGCTAAGCTTTTGGCCTATTTGCCACGTTATCTTGGACATTGTTACTTCAAGCCTTTTGGATTGCTTTTACATTCTATTGGACATTACTTTTGAACTGTTATTATAATCAATAAAGTAGTTAGCCTTCAGTCCGTCTCTGTGTGTGTGATTAAGGGGCCGGTCAAGTCCGTGCATCGTGACAGTTGGCCGGAGCACTCCAAAGAACCCCTTATCACACCACGGGAAGCCGCAAGAAGCGCCCCATGGCTGTGGCCGCCATGGCAAACCTGTCGGATGCGCAAGTGGCGGCGATGCAACAGGAGTTGGGAGAGCTGCGGACCAGGGCCGGACGACACCCGGGGGTGGCCGCGCCTGCCCGTTTCGGGGGCAACCCCGCGCAAGTCGACGTGTTCATCTGCCAAGTGGACCTGTATTTGGAGCTGCGGCCCAATGAGTTCGCTAACGACCGAGCCAAGGTGGGGTTTGTTTATACCCTGTTGGAAGGGACGGCAGCAACATGGGCCACTTCGTTGATCCGGGCCCAGTCCCCCCATGTGAACACACTGCGGGCTTTTCTGGATGCGATCAAGGCGACTTGGGGCGCACCAGTAAACAAAGAACTGGCCGAGAGAGACTTGGACCGGCTGATGATGAAGGACCTACCCTTGTCTCAATACATTTCCCGTTTTCGAGTGCTGGCCGCCCAGGTCCAGTGGAATCTTCCGGCTTTGCGTTACCAATACATCGCGGGGCTAACAACGGAGTTGCAGCAGGAGATGTTGAAACATCCCCGTCCCGCGGATCTCGAGGGCGCAATCACCCTGAGCCTACGGGTGGAAGCAGGACTGCAGACCCGAAGGCGATGGGACAAAGGTGTGGTGGAAAACCGCGCGGCGAAGGGAGGGGGACTGGACAGTTCCTGCCCCGACACTTGGCCCCGACACCAGCAGGCTCGGATGAGCCGGAGCCCATGCAGTTGGGAACCGTGCGGCCCAAAGTGGATCAGGCGGAAAAGGCACGTCGTCAGCGTCTCAATTTGTGTTGGTACTGCGGGGGGGCTGGACATTTTTCAAAGAGTGCCCCAGAAGCCACGTGGAAAGACTCCTCGGGCCTCTGCTGCCCTTGGAGGGGCCCCGGAGGCCGAGGAAGCCATTCAGGCGACGGGGGAAGGGGCCGGCCGAGTGTAAGAGGGTTCGCTCACTCGGCCGACATCGCTAACCTCCCCCCTGAACCCAAGACTGGACAATTATTCCTTGTAATGGTCACCCTGTGGTCGCCTGAGAAGGGGCCAATGATGGTCCATGCCATGATCGACTCGGGGGCCACCAACAACTTCATCGATGCAGACTACGCCAAGTCTGCTGGATTAAAATTTCTTGATCTCAAAGAGCCCAAGGGTGTTCAGACTATTGATGGGAGAACCCTGAAAACGGGGGCTGTGACTCAATATACAGCCCCTACTAAGATGTGGACCAGCTCCCATAAAGAGGACATTTCTTTTCTTGTGACCAAGCTCCCAGATTTCCCCATTGTCCTGGGCATTGTGTGGCTCGCGCTCCATGATCCCCAGATCTCCTGGGCCAAGAGACAGCTAATTTTTTCTTCCGAACATTGCCAGGGCCACTGCATGACGGCCCGGGCTTGCCAGGCTCAAGAGGTGGAAAACGTTGCCACACTGCCCAAGAAATACGCCGGATTTTGGGATGTGTTCAGTGAGAAGGAGGCGGAACGTTTGCCTCCGCACCGGCCCTACGACTGCGCCATCGAATTGCAACCTGGAGCCCCCATTCCGCGGGGGAGACTCTACCCTCTCTCGGAACCAGAGCAACAGGCTCTCCAAGATTTCCTGGATGAGAATCTGCGGAAGGGCTTCATTCGGCCTTCTCAGTCCCCGGCCGGGGCGCCGATCCTTTTGTCAAGAAGAAATTGGGGAGCTGCGGCTCTGCAATGACTATAGGGAACTCAACAAGATCACGATTCGAACCGCTACCCCCTACCCCTGATCCCCGAGCTCTTGGAGCGGATGCGGGAGCCAAGGTGTTCACTAAACTGGACTTGAGGGGTGCTTACAACCTTGTCCGGATTCGCCAGGGCGATGAATGAAAGACGGCCTTCCAGACCAAGTGGGGAAGTTTTGAATACCTGGTGATGGGATTCGGTTTGTGCAACGCTCCCGCCTGTTTCCAACATTTCATGAATGACATTTCCGAGACCTGCTGGATCGATATCTGGCGGTCTACCTGGACGACCCTGTTGATTTTTTCTCCGGATCAAGCAACCCATGACCGCCATGTCAAGGAAGTGCTCCAGAGACTCAGAGTCCACGGGCTCTATGCTAAGCTGGAGAAATGTGCGTTTGATCTGAAAGAGGTGGACTTTCTGGGTTACCGCATCTCTCCTACGGGCATTGCCATGGATGACACCAAGGTCCAAGCTGTGGCGGACTGGGCGGCCCCGGCCAGCAAAAAAGACATTCAACGATTCCTGGGCTTTGCCAACTACAGAAAGTTCATTCCTGATTTTGCCAAGTGGGCTGATCCCATCACCCAGTGTCTGCGGGGGGAAAGGTGCCGTTCGGTGGACACTGGAGGCGGACGGGGTTCCGCAAGTTAAAGCAGCTGTTCACCACTCAGCCGCTTCTGCAACACCCCAACCCCCGTACTCCTTTCATCATGCAGGCCGATGCTTCGGATGTGGCGGTGGGAGCGATCCTGCTACAGCCTCAGGAGATGGACTTGTTGCCCTGTGCCTACTATTCCTGGCAGCTGACGGCTCCGGAAAAGAACTATACCATTTGGGAGAAGGAACTTTTGGGCATCACGGTGGCATTTGAAGTCTGGAGACATCTGCTCGAAGGCGCCAAATTCCCGGTGGAGGTTCACACCGACCACCGGAATTTGGAACACTTGAAGACCCAGCGCAAATTGAACCAGAGGCAACAGAGATGGTCCCTGTTCTTTGAGCGATTCAATTTCCGCATCCACTATGTGACCCCCAAGCAGACCAAGCAAGCTGATGCGTTGTCTCGGAAGCCGGAGTACGTTCGTGACGGCGACGGGCCGTCCGAGGCCAGGTTGCTCAAAGCGGAGAACTTTGCGGCTGCTCGGGCAGTCCCTGTAAAACCTCCAGTGGCCCCGCCGGCCCCTGGGGACAAGAGACCTCTGAGTGACCGTGTCCAGGCCCGCCAGCGAACCGACCCGTGGGTGCAAGAGCAGCTGACCAAGGGGCCCCAAGCCCCTTTCCAGGTAAAGAACGGGGTGCTCTATCACCGGGACTCTGTTTATGTTTCCCCTGGGCCCGAGCGGGAGGACATTCTCAAACTTCGCCATGATAGCCGGGCCGCAGGCCATTTTGGGCTTTTCAAGACTCTGCAACTGGTGCTACGGGACTTTTGGTGGCTTAAAGTGCTGAGGGTTGTGGAGGACTATGTGGGCTCCTGCCCTGTGTGTCAGAGGGCAAAAAACCAGGGGGGCAAGCCGGCCGGTTTGCTTCAGCCGCTCCCGACCCCTTCCGCTCCCTGGAAGTTGATTTCGGCTGATTTCATCACCGACCTGCCCAAGTCCTAGGGTTTCTCCACGATTCGGGTCGTGGTGGACTGTTTGACCATGATGGGACAGTTCATCGCCTGTGTGGGGGTGCCTACTGCCAAGGAGACCGCTGATATGTTTGTGCAACATGTGTTTCGGCTGCATGGACTCCCGCAGAGTTTGGTGACGGACCGGGCACCCACTTCACTTCCCAGTTCTGGAAGGCTGTCCAGAAGCTGCTGGGGATTGATGTGCGGATGTCCACGGCTCATCACCCGCAGTCCGATGGGCAAACCGAAAGGGTGAATGCCACTTTGGAGCAGTACCTGCGGTGTTATGTCAACTATCAGCAAAACAACTGGGCGTCCTTGTTGTCTTTGGCGGAGTTTGCCTACAACAATGCGACGCAGGAATCCATCAAAGAGACTCCTTTCTTTGCTAACTATGGACACCACCCTCGATTCTACCCTCCGGTGGACCCGTCTGGGGACGTCTCGGAGGCAAAGGATTGGCTTCGGGAGCTCACTGCGCTCCAAGACTTGCTACGCACTCAATTGGACCAGGCTAAGGCTGACTACAAGCGGATGGCTGATCGGCGGCGCCAGGAGGGTCCTGAGATCCTGGTGGGGGATAAAGTTTGGCTGTCCACCAAGAATTTGCCCACGCAGCGGCCTAGCCGCAAGTTGGATGCCAGATTTTGGGCCCCTACAAAGTGCTGGAGAAGGTGGGGCCTGTTTCCTTTAAACTACAACTCCCAGCGGACATGAAGATCCACCCTGTGTTTCACCGTTCGTTGTTCGCCCGGCGAAGGGTGCGGCCAGATGACGCAGCCGCCCCTCCCCCTGTGATGCGTGACGGCGAGGAGGAGTTGGAAGTGCAGGACATCCTGGATGCACGCATCAGATACCGGAAGCTGGAGTATTTGATTAACTGGAAAGTTTTGGGCCGGAAGAGCGTTCCTGGACGCGGCTCGAGATGTCCATGCCCCGATCTTGTGGCCCGGTTTCACCGCAAGTACCCTGACAAACCCAAACCTCGAGGGCGGCCTCGGAGGGGCCCTGAGGGGGGATAGTGTAGCACAGCAGTTCTCGTTTGTGCCTGGAGGGCAGGGGTCAGGACCCGGGTCCCATTAGCATTAGGGCCAGCAGTACCAGAACTAGATTCAGAGGATGAGCTAGATGACTGGGGCGAAGGGCAGCTTTCCCGGATGGGCCTCCTTCGCCCACAGAGAGCTTGGCATGGGAAGAAATGATGTTTGGCCCCAGCGAAGACATAGATAACCAGGTGCAGATGGAAGACAGCGATTCTGGCAGCTATGAACACCCGGTGGGAGGGATTCTCAGGAGCCCGAAAGTGAAAACATGGAAGAAAGCGGCTGGGAAGTTTCCAGGGAGGAAAGCTCTCAGGGAGATAGCAACGCAGCTGCTGAGAGACAAGGTCGAACCTTTGATAGAGACAGAACATCGAGTCTAGTAGGAGGGGGGGTGGTCGAGGCCCTAGACCGGCCGAGGTCCGTCAGCAGGGATTGAGACAGTTAGCCTAGAGCCGCCGGGGACCCGGCCGAAAGATTAAGTATAGGATCCGTGGGAACGAATCAGTGCTCCCGCCACGCCTCATCTGAATAGGCGTGAAGCGGAGTGGGACCACGGTTGAGCTTAGCCAGTGGTCATCAAGCCTTGCCTTGCCTTGCCTTGTTCCTGATCCGCCTGGTTGAGCGGAGCCTTGCCTTGTTCCTGATCCGCCTGGCTGAGCGGAGCCTTGCCCTTGTTCCTGATCCGCTTAGTTTGCGGAGCCTTGCTGCTTTTGGCCTATTTGCCACGTTATCTTGGACATTGTTACTTCAAGCGGACATTACTTGTGAACTGTTATTATAATCAATAAAGTAGTTAGCCTTCAGTCCGTCTCTGTGTGTGTGATTAAGGGGCCGGTCAAGTCCGTGCATCGTGACACATGCACTTTAGGTTTAAGTACACTTTAGAATTGTTTACAAGGAAAGAGGATCATAACACTTCCAATTATGTTAGACCCCCCCCCCTTCTACACTGGTTTGAACTGGATTATATAATCCAGTTCAAAACAGATAATGTAGATTATTTGCTTTGTTAATCTGGATTATATGGCAGTGTAGAAGGGCCTTATAATGACCCTGAAGGAAATAAGTGTCCTAGATCTTCTGAGCAATACTTACAATTCTGGTTTGCACTGATGAAATATTGGTGATTTCTTTTATCTCTGAAATTGCATCATACACGCCTCATGAACTGCGGACCCAGTTTGTTCAATTTTTGGTTTTTTGCATAATACAGAGTTGCTCAAGGCTTAACTTTCCC
>JARBWK010000008.1:137238277-137259530 GCA_030556195.1 Anolis apletophallus | reverse complement strand
TAATAATGCTAATTCTTGTGATTTTATGTTCTGTAACAATAATTCTGTGTTGTTTGCCAATTTTATTGAGATATTGTAGTTTTGCAGCACGCCAGACAGTCAAAGCAGCGAAAAGTGTGAAGAAAAGAGAGAAACGGGACTGGAAACTGGATTGGGACAATCCTTAAGCTAAAAGCATGTTGTGTAGATGATTTTGCTAGCTAGAAAATCATTTACAAAAAGAAATGGAGGAATAAAGGGGAAATTGATGCTTTTAGTAGAAATAATGTCAGGAGAGAGTGCTGCTCAGTATAGGCTTCAGAATACCGGGGTAGCTTGCCAAGTAATAATGATGAGAATAAGCTACTCTGATTGGCATCAGCAGCAGATAACATACCCTGGGAATCAGAATTAATACCTACGCCATGCATTTTAACAAATAGGAGTGAGATGCTAGAATAATGCTTTGTTTAATTGGATAATGAAATGAGTTCATGAATGCCAGCCAGTAACAGGGCATGAAGGAGGGCGGGACAAAGGGGTTTGTCGCCATTGCTTGTATAAAATCAAAGTGTGGAGATTGTTCGGGGCTCTTGCCCTTTAGCAGCTAGTTCTGCGGGCCGAACCCATCAGCTGATGTCCTGCAAAATAAAGTTTGGCTTCATTGTACCATAGTAAAGATTGTCGCGTTATCCATCAGCCCCTGCGCTCGCACGGAGACGTCGCCTGAGGTAAAAAGTTACTGCCTGAGGAGTTTTGGGACTCCAAATTGCCGCTTCACACTCACTTCCCAAGACTGCTGCAACCCTCATCCAATAACTGAGCAAGACAAAATTTGCCACACAAAATCCCCATGACCCACTCTACATCCTGGTGCAGTTTGGAGGAGGATTTTATTTATTTATTTATTTATTATTCGGGATTCTATGCCGCCACTCCCGGGGGGGCTCGGGGGGGCTCACAAGAGCCATACAAGGCACAGTAGCAATACAATAACAGTTAAAAACAGTAAATCAACATAAAAACGAAGCAGTATTTTAAAATCTGTGGTGCATCGCATCGCCACAGATAGCAGTCTAAAACAGGTGGGCTACACAGAGGCAAGACCTACAGGTCGAAAGCCTGCCAAAAGAGGTAGGTATGCAGGCCCGTCTGAAGGGGAGCAGGTCCTGGATAGCGCGTGTTTCCGCTGAGAGGGCGTTCCACAGTGTGGGTGCAATGACGGAGAACGCCCTCCTGCGGGTTGATGTCAATCACACAAGCCTCACCGAGGGGACATCTAGGAGGTTGGCATCCTCCGACCGTAGTGATCTCGTTGGGCAATAGGGGGAGAGACGGTCCCTCAGGTATGTTGGCCCCAGGCCGTGCAAGGCCTTAAAGGTGAGAACCAGCACTTTGAAGGTGATCCGGTGCTCAATTGGGAGCCAGTGCAGATCCTGCAAGGTAGGTGTTATGTGACTACCTGCTGGTATTCCAGACAGGAGTCGTGCGGCAGAATTCTGCACCAGCCTGAGCTTCCGGATCACCGACAGAGGAAGGCCAATGTAGAGTGCGTTACAGTAGTCCAGTCTCGAGATGACCGTGGCTTGGATCACCGTGGCCAGGTCGTTCCGGGATAGATAGGGGGCCAGCCGCCTCGCCTGTCTCAAATGGAAAAAAGCAGACTTGCTGGCCATGGAGACCTGGGTCTCCATGGTCAGCTGGGAGTCCAAGTGGACTCCCAAGCTCTTTACTAGGGGCGATGGGCATAGCGCCACACCGTCCAGGGTCGGAAGCTGGGCATCCCCATCACCCGGGCAGCCTAGCCACAATATCTCCGTCTTCGCTGGATTCACCCTCAACCTACTGGCTCGCAGCCATCCAGTAACAGCTTTGAGGCAGCGCTGGAAATGATCGGGCACGGATCCAGGCCTGCCCTCCATCCTCAGAATGAGCTGAGTGTCATCAGCGTACTGGTGACACTCAAGCCCAAAACTCCGTACCAGCCATGCAAGCGGCTGCATATAGATGTTAAATAACAGAGGGGAGAGGATGGCCCCCTGAGGGACCCCGCAAACTAGCGGGGAGCCCTCGGAGACCACCTCACCCCTCCTCACTCGCTGAGACCGCTGGTGGAGGAAGGAGGTCAGCCATTTCAAGACTGTCCCCCTCTAGCCATGGCCAGACGGTGGGTCAAAAGATTGTGATCGACCGTGTCAAACGCTGCCGTGAGGTCCAATAACACGAGCAGCGCAGACGGAGTTGGTCTGTGATGGAGACCAGGACCGTCTCCGTCCCATGCCCCGAACGGAAGCCGAACTGGAAGGGGTCTAGCCCTGTTGCATCATCTAAGAAGGACTGCAACTGCTCCATTGCTGCCCTCTCAACCACCTTTCCCAGGTACGAAAGATTCGACACCGGTCGGTAGTTGGAGGGAACCGCAGGGTCTAATGACAGTTTTTTCAGCAATGGAGCTACCACTGCCTCTTTTAAGCACTCTGGAAACACTCCTTGCTCAAGGGAGGTATTTATGATGTTCAACAGAGGCCCATGTAACCCCTCCAGGCAAGATCTAAAAGCCAGGAGGGGCACGGGTCGAGGGAGCAGGTGGTAGGCCTGGTTGCAGCCACAATCTTATCAACAGCATCTGCGTCCAGTGGCCGAAACCGGTCGAGGGTGGGCCCAGCGGAGGGCCACAGAGTCTCGAGCTCATGTACTGGATCAACTGTGGGCGGGAGGTCCTGGCGGAGGCTCGATATCTTGTCCGCAAAAAAACCTCTGAAAAGCACCGGCAGTGAGGGCCTGATCATTATTTTTGGGACGGTAGGGACCGTCGCCAGAGATCGAATTACTTTAAAAAGTTGAGCCGGGCGTGAGTTAGCAGACGCTATCAAGGCGGTAAAGTGTGAATTTTTGGCCGCCTTGACAGCACGCTCAGAAGCTTTTTTAAATAGCTTATAGGCTGATAGCGAGGCTCCGTCACGGACTTCCCTCCACTCGCACTCAAGCCGTCTCCTTTCTCGCTTCATCGACCTAAGCTCTTCTGTGTACCATGGAGATCAATGCTTGCGAGGCCGGAGAGGGCGCCTAGGGGCGATCTCGACGAGAGCTCTGGTTAGAAAGGTGTTCCAGGCAAGAACTTGCTCATCGACTGAGTCGCTGATAGACTCCAGATCCCTCAGAGCGTTCAGGAACCTTTCGGGTTCCATAAGTCTCTTCGGGCGAACCAAAATCCGTTCGGCGCCCTTGCATGGGGAGGGGGGGGCGGTTGCTCAACCCGGATCCTCAGAGCACAGTGGTCTGACCATGGAACCTCTATTACGGAGGCTAGGTCCACTTGGACCCCAGCACTGAAGACCAGATCAAGGGTGTGACCGGCCGAATGTGTGGGCCCTGAGTTGCAGAGGGAGAGGCCTAATGTCGCCATGGTCGAAATTAGGTCCGCGGCTGCAGATGGAATAAAGGCTGCATCGGTGTGGACATTGAAGTCCCCCAGGACAATCAGCCTAGGAAACCTCAATGCCCACTCCGACACAGTCTCAAGCAGCCGTGCCAGGCTTTCTGCCGGTGCGCTAGGCGCACGGTACACCAGCAGGACGGCCAGGCTCTCCTGGGAATCCCACACTAGGCCGACACTTTCAAGCCCCGAGGTGGTCAGTGCAGGGATCGCTTTGAGGTGTAAAACCATCATGGGAGAGTATTGCCACACACACACACCCGTCCCTCGTTCCTATTCTGGTGCGTGGCAACGTAGTCAGGGGGAACAATTTCCTGGAGGCAGATGTTATCACTATCCTGGAGCCATGTTTCAGTTACACAGAATAGGTCCGCTTTTTCATCCTCACAGAACTCCCTGATAGTTGCAGACTTGTTCCGGATAGATCTAGCATTAACCAGCACCAGGGAGGAAGGGGAGATAGCTGGAGGTCTATGGACGATGGGACTCCCAGCACCTTCCCTCACTTCCCGAGACCACTGCAAGCCACATAAACAACTGATAAAGACCAACCTTGGCACACACTGCCTTTCTCAAATCACCCGGGCACCGCCGGGTCCCCAAGCTAGTCACTCATAAAAACACTGAAAAACACAGGAGAAGATACTTAAAAAGATACATACATACACACACACACAGAGACACACAGAGCACAGATACACAGGCTGGGCCACAGCAACACATGGCAGGGGACAACTAGTGCTCCTTTATAACATTACTCCAAGACAGGCTTGCACAACATGTGGCTCCCAAAGGGCTTCTGTGTAACCCCCGGAAAGGGTTAAACTTTTCCTCTCATGAAGAAAATACGTAATCTCCATATATATTTTTGGTCAGTCCGTTTAATGTCGTATATAGACAAAGAAACTATGGCTTCCACAACCACCAAACTTGACAACTGACTGGACCATTACACTAGCTACAGACAACAGCAAAAAAAAAGGACCTACATACCTCCCAACACCTCAAAAAACGATCCCCCAAAAACTGCCAACTGAACTCCCACCCCAGCTTCTCCGCTGCCAGCGCGAACTTTTAGAACGTTGAGGGCCGAGGGAGGGGGCCGGGAGAAGGAGCAGCCTCCCTTGCTCCTCCTTAGCCCCTCCTCCACAGCATAAGCACGTGCTCCTGGAGAGGAGCCCCAGCTGTGGATGCAGCTAGCCACCTTCTTTTCTCCCTCTCTCTCTCCGGCAGCGACAGAAGGGGCTCTGCCTGCGCTTTGCTTCATTACAAAGCCAGGCAGCGCTTTTCCCTCCCTGGTGTGTGTGTGTGAGAGAGAGAGGAGAGGGAGGGAGGAGAGACACAGCCACACAGCGCAGGGCCTTGGGAAAGGAGAGCTCAGAGGAGGCAGCAGCACGAAAAGGTCAGAAGAGGAGGAGAGAGAGACAGCGAGAGAAGGCAAAAACAGAGGGAGGGAGGGAGGCCACACTCTCTGCACACACACTCAGTCTCTTCATCCCACACACACACTCCCAGAGCACAAGGGAAGGAGGCAGGTGCCAGGGTGGGGGTCGTAGGGGTTGCAATCCAAATCACATTTCTTGCAAAAGAGCCCAACCTCATGGGCCAGAAAGACACCATCAAAGCCCTCACAACAGATGGCTAACCAATTGGAAGGGAGCCCTAAAGCCCATCCACTCCAACCCTCTCCTTCCCTCCCTCCCTCCCTCCTTCTTTCCCTTCCTCCATTTCTCTACTTCCCTTCTCCTTCCTTTACTTCTTTCCCTCCTTCCTGTCCTTTTCTCCATCACTCCTCCCCCCCTTTCCTTCCTCCCCCTTCACCAATTGTATGAGAATAATAATAATGAAGATGATGTATAATAATAAAATACTAACTCCCATCTTCCTACCTGCCATAAAAAGGGGGGCAGGACTAGATGACCTTTGGGAGTCCCTTTAAAATTAGTCCAATGTATAATAATAATGTATAATAATAATGTATAATAATAATGTATAATTATAAAATAGTAACTCTATATTCCTGCCTGGCATAAAGGAGGGGGCTGGACTAGATGAGCTTTGAGAGTCCCAACTGAGAATAATAATAACTCCAATCTTTGTGACTCGCATAAAAAGGAGGGCTGGACTAGATGAGCTTTGGGAGTCCCTTTCAACTGACTCCAAAAATATTAATAATCAATACTAATAAAATAGTAACTCAATATTTCTGCCTCTCATAAAGGAGGGGGCTGGACTAGAAGACCTTTGGGAGTCCCTTCCAACTGAGTCTAATACCACTACTTTCTCAGGACTTCACTTTGGAAACCACCACAGTCAGCCACAGCAAAGCGTGGCCGGGTACAGCTAGTAAAAATAATTATTGTCGTAGTAATCAATCATCTCTTCTGCCTAGAAGCAGAATTTAGCCTTTCTTGCTTTAATTTGCTTTGAATCTGTGGGGAAAATTGACCCTTTTAAGCTGCTGTAAAAGTGATTCCTGTTAGATGATTTGTAGGCATTATTAAAGGGTAATCCATATAGATCGATAGATATTTCTGGAAATAAGTGCATTTACACAGTAGTTAATCCACTTTGAAGACATGGAGTTTGTGAAAGAGATAGTTGATGCTGACGGGTGCCTTCAAGTTATTTCTGATTCATGACAACCCCCATGGTGATCATATCACAGGGTTTTCATGACAAAATTAATTCCAATGAAGGTTGACACGGCTTTCCTCTGAGGCCAGGGTCGTAGCTGGGGAGGGGGGGGCTTGAGGGGTTCAGCCCCCCCCCCCAAATTATCTGGGTGGTCCATGAGAAGGCCTTACTGGTACATAATTTAAACTGTTATGTGTATTCATATCATGATCTGATCACCATGCTCAATATATCCCATATGCATGGGGATATTTGGATAATGATATAAAAGGTTTGCTAGGGTAGATCCTCTCTCACTCAGACTCAGCCCCCCCCAATCAAACTCACCCCGAATCAAAAAAATCCTGGCTACGGTACGGGCAGGGGCGGTCCGTCCATGTAAGCGAACTACGCGGCCGCGTAGGGCGCCATCTTGGATGGGCGCCGCCCGCGCCCGCCACGCTGCCATAGCAAACCTCCCTGTTGCTGGCCTGCTGCCTGCAGGAGCTTCTGGGCATGCGCAGAGATTTTCGCGCATGCTCAGAAGCTTCTGCAGGCAGCAGCAGGGATCGCGCCGAAGCAACCTCCTCCCTCGCCCCCCGCGCCTCCTCCCTCTATTGCCGGCGCTGCTGCCGCTGATGCACGTGGTGAGGAGGAGGAAGCAGAAGAGGGTTAAACTTCCCGGACCCAGTCAGCGTGAGGGGCATCGCGTCCGTGGCGGCGCCGAGAACATCCTCTAGTTGAAGATGGAGAAGGGAAGGAAGGAGCGGCTGAGGAGGTGAAGGGGCTGTGGAGGCCACCCCCCTCTCCCCCAAGCACGACCTTGTCTGCCAGCTCCCTGACCTTCCGCATCGCGTCCGCGGGCGCTGAGAGATCCTCTGCCTAGGCCAATGCGCCTCCCGGCCGGCCGCCGCCCCGCCCAACTTGCGAAACGGAGGCGGCGGGGCTGGACGGGAGGCGATTGGGCCTAGGCAGAGAGGATCCCTCTCAGCGCCACCGCCGCCGCCGCCGCAGAGACACGATGCGGAAGGTCCGGGCCGTGCTTGGGAGAGGGGTGTGGCCTCCACAGCCCCTTCGCCTCCTCAGCCGCCTCCTTCCTCCCCTCCTCCACCTTCAACCCAAGGTGCTGCTGGGGTGATCTCCCTGGTGCCTTTCCTCTCTCTGGGTGGGGCGAGGGCGAGGTCTTGCAACCATGGCCCTCGCCGTCACCCAGAGAGAGAAAAGGCAGCAGGGAGATCACCCAGAGCGCCTTCCTAAACCCTCTCCCTCTCTCTGCTTTCTCTCTCTCTCTCTCTCTCTTCCTTGTATTCTCTCTCTTTCTCTTCCACTTATCCTCGCTTTCTCCCTCCCTCCCTCCCTCTCTCTCTCTCTCACACACACACATACCCACTCTCCCCCTTTCTCACACTGCACTCTTTCTCTCTCTCTCAAATTCTTCTCCTCTTCCGCCTCGCTCTGTCGCTTCTCTTTCTCCTCGTTGTCTTCCCCCCTTTCTCTTCCGCCTCCTCTCTTCCTCCCTCCCTTCTCTTCTGCCTCGCTCTCTTCCCCCACCAACTTCAGCCCTCCAGGTGTTTTGGACTTCAACTCACACAACTCCTAACAGCCGGTAGGCCAGCGTTTCTCAACCTGGGCATCAGGACCCCTAGGGGGGTCGCGAGGGGAGTTGCGAGGGATTGCCAAAGACCATTAGAAAACACAGGATTTTCTGTTGGTCATGGCAGTTCTGTGTGGGAAACTTGGCCCAATTCAATCACTGGTGGAGTTCAGAATGCTCTTTGTTTGAAGGTGAACTATAAATCCCAGCAACTACAACTCCCAAATGTCAAGGTCTATTTTCCCCAAACTCCATCTGTGTTCACATTTGGGCATATTGAGTATTCATGCCAAGTTTGGTCCTGATCCAACATTGCTTGAGTCCAGACTGCTCTCTGGATGTAGGTGAACTACAACTCCAAAACTCAAGGTCAATGCCCACCAAACCCTTCCAGTATTTTCAGTTGCTCATGTGTGTTCAGTGTGCCAATTTTGGTTCAGTTCAATCACTGGTGGAGTTCAGAATGCTCTTTGATTGTAGGTGAACTATAAATCCCAGCAACTACAACTCCCAAATGTCAAGGTCTGTTTTCCCCAAACTCCATCTGTGTTCAAATTTGGCTGATGTTCCGCTTTGGGCCTTGTGCACTCGACGCTTCTCTGCGCCTGCGCACAGGAGCTTCTGGGCATGCGCGGAGGGGGTACCAAAATAATTTGGGGGCGCCAAAATAATGTTCGCTTACCATTTAAAATGACCTTAGACCGCCCCTGGGTACTGGCTGAGGCTGAGAGAGTGTGACTTGCCCAAGGTCACCCAATGGGTGTCCTAAGGCAAAAAACTACATAAAACAAATAATTTTATAAACATGATTTTTGTTCCTGGATTATAAATATCATTTCCTAATAGGTTCTATCAGAAAAACATGGGAAAAGTTTATTAAACTCCCAAAACTTGGTTTTTGCCTTAGGGACATCCTGCAACACATTTTGCTCTAGTTTTTCAATATCTCACGGAATTCAACACGTTTTTCTTTCATGCCTTTTTTTCTGTAATCTGTCATTTTCAGATTTATCACCTGCCCATAAAAAAAACCTGGTGGTGGTGGGGAAATGTTGAGGATACTATTCTTTCCCCTTCAATCTCACTACTCTGGAGTAGACCCCAGGCACCGATTTTTAACTCCACTTTGTGGATAAAGGACTTTGCCCTCCATCTCACTACTGGAGTCCACTTTGACAGCTCCTATCTTTACTCTTCTTAATTCAGAACATATGTACAATGTGATCAGTTGCATCAACTCACATAATGCCCTTATATGAGAGACCTAAAATGGTCTTTCCTTGTCCATGTGGATAAACTCCTTCAGCAGCTCATGAAGCGAGAGCACACTCCAAACTCTGCCTCTCTCTGCCCCTCTCTTCTTCTCCCTGCACCTGCATAGCTCAAGCCTGAACAAAAATGTAACAGCAACCAAAAGTCCCAGGCTCAGCTTGCTCCCCGGGCATTGCTCGACCAATCAGCTTCATGCATTGTTGTGATCACTGTGGACATTGTTGGATACTACAAATCCCACTATTATGGTGTGCCAGTAATCAGTGGGATAACCCTACAATGCATCTTATTTTACAGTTGGCACACACATTAACTGATTCCTTGCATGCTCCAACTTTATATGACTCTCCACTGCCATATAATTCAGTTCAAAGCAGATAATCTGGATTGTATATGGCAGTGTAGAAGGGGTCAGAGAGATACTGCACAGATAGGGTTAATGCTCACTGCTTAGCTTTCCTTTTCCTTCAAACACATTGATCGATTATAGAAAGCGAAACCTAGATTGTAGTATATGAGCAATCTTTGCCAAGGGTGGGGCAGTTAGTGGATGTGGAGGCTCGAAGTGGAAGCTGGGGTGAAATTACCATTGAATAATCGAAAAAAGGAGAAGTGGCGAAGGGAAGAAGAGACAAAGACAAGAAAGAATTAAAGCAGAGAATGGATTTGAGGAAACGGCTTGCCTAAACACACCTTTACAAAGAACTGCTTGCTTAAAACCTGGAAGGAAGTCCTCAGAAAAAGTGTAAGATCTATATAAAATATATTTGGGATAGAGTTAGGGTGCGTCTACACTGTATAATTAATGCCGTTTGACATCACTTTAACTCTTCCAATGCTATGGAATCATTGGAGTGAATAGCCTTATAAGGTGTGTAGCCTTCTCTGCCAAAAAGTGAAGTGCCTCACCAAACTACAAATCCCAGAACTCCATAGCATTCAGCCTTGGTAGTTAAAGAGGTGGCAAGCTGCATTCATTGCACAAAGTAGATGCACCCTTAAAGGAAGCCATTTATTCACTATTTGTTTATTTTATTGCTTAGTTGGGAATTTGTTATAAACGTTATTCTCCAGCTGTCACAATTTGACAGATCAATCCTTTGCCATCCCATTTTCCAGCCGGTTATAATATTGTGTCTGTTTCTCTTTTTCTCCCATATCATCCCTTTGTCCTCAGCTTATTTCAGCTGCTGCAAACTGAGTTCAACATGCCAAAGTAGTTTGCACTTCATTAACTTGAATCTTACTCTTTATTGCAGAGTCTGGTAAATGCAAACGGCTGCAGAATCTCCTAACACATGTATTCTTTTTCATTAATAACATTTGTCTGATGTTATTTTACCACATATTATTTCAATGTTAATTTGTTGCAGGGTATGTGTTCATTGTTATTGTATGCCTTCAAATTGTTTTAAGTTTTCTAATGACCCTAAAGGCAAACATACCACAGGGATTTGTTAAAAGGGATTTGCCTTTGCTGTTCTCTGAGGCTGAGGCCTCTTCCTCACAGCTGAATAAAATTCCACAATATCTGCTTTCCACTGGGTTACCTGAGGGCCCTTCCACATAGGTAAACACAAGAGCAGGGCTATAACACAGTAGCGAGAAAGCAGACACAGAAGCCAAAGGCTTATTAGAAAAAAATATATAGGTATATAATTCATAAGTACATATGTGCACCTAGGGTTTGACAATCACGGGTAGATCCCACAATATCTGCTTTGAACTGGGTTATCTTAGTTCACACTGCTATATATTCCAGTTCAAAGCAGATAATTTGGGATTTTAATCATCTGTGTGGAATGGGCCTGAGTCCACACTCAGATAATGTGGGATTTTCTGCCTTGATATTCTGGGATATAGGGCTGCGTGGAAGGGCCCTTAGATTTCCATTTCCATGGCTGAGCAGTGATTTGAACTTTTGTCTCCAGCACTGTAGTGCAGTGTTTTTCAACCTTTTTTGAGCCGCTGCACGTTTTTTTACATTTACAAAATCCTGGGGCACTCCACCAAACAAAATGACACTCTAACACAGTAATACATATAGTTAATATGTTTTTAAATGTATTTATACACTCAGTGTGAAACCTGGGCCTGTTTCGATGAACACAACATAGAAATCCTGGCAGGAATGGCAGAAAGACACAAATTTCCCACACAGAACTCCCATAACAAAGAGAAAATACTATAAGAGTTTGGTGGGCATTGACCTTGAGTTTTGGAGTTGTAGTTCACCTATATCCAGAGAGCACTGTGGACTCAACAATGTTAGATCAGGACCAACATTTGTCTGATGTTATTTTATGCCAATATTATTTCAATGTGTACACAGCTGGAGTTTCATTGTTAATAGCCTTGACATTTGGGAGTTGCAGTTTCTGGGATTTATAGTTAACACACAATAAAAGAGCATCCTGAACTCTTGCAACAATAGAATTGAACCAAACTTGGCATATTGAACTCTCATTACCAACAGAAAGTACTGAAAGGGTTTGCTTGAGAATTGACCTTGGGTTTGGAAGTTGTAGCTCACCTACACCCAGAGAGCACTGTGGACTCAAATAATGTTATGTTGTTGTTTTTCTATCCAAAATCACAATGTTGGATGAAGGCTCATCACGTTAAGGTCCCTAAAACAGGCATCAGAAAACTTTATGACAGAAACCCCTGTCATAAAGTCATAAAGCAAGGCTGGGAAGAAGGGAGCCCGAGTGGAGAACAAAAAGTGTTCAGCAGGAGGGGGAAGAAAGGATATTGGAGGTTCCAATTTCCCACGGCACACCTGATGATCGCTCACGGCACACTAGTGTGCCATGGCACACTGGCTGGGGAACACTGCTGTAGTGGATCGATTGCATCAACTCTATTTTCTTAGATGGGGCTATCATGCTTTTCTATGGGCAAGAAGATGGCAACTTGTAGATGGCATATGCTCTGTATCTCAAAAACGTGCACTGATAGGGGGAAACTGGTGCCGTTTTTGAAATCAGCAGGTCAAATATAACCAGAAACAGGGCTAACATTTGAGGCACCGAAATGTGCGTTGACCAGTGTTGACGATGTAATTTATAATTCTTAGCAAAAGATTTTTCAAAAACATTTTCATATTAGACAAGTAACCCTTTAAAAACATTTATTATTGCTGTGATTGGTAGTGATTACTAGTTGTCCACCTCATTCCTAAAGTCCCACCACTACACCAAAAAAGAAGATAAATAGGGTGGGTTGGTGGAAACTACCTCTATAGGGTTAATGTTCAGTGATTAAGTTTCTTTTTCCTTCAGAAATACCAGAACTTTGTAAATAATAGAAAGTGAAATCAAAATGTGGTATATGAGTAATTTATGGGTGTGTTTATAGACTTCTAGAGGATGGAAGCAGCAATTGAGCTGGAACTAAAATTGAAGTCAAAGCAGAAGTGGCCAAGGACAATGCACTCTCCAACATTTAACAGATTGAAATATGTACATTTGTGCCCAAGCAGCATCAGAATCTAATTAAAATGGCAAAACACCCCAAGAGAATTTTACAGTAGCACAAAAAATAGATATATATGATTAGGCTTATTTGACTTGGAGTCAAAAGGATTCTGAATTGAATTCAGAAACACTGTCAAGGTAGAAGGCAAAAAAACCCCCCCAAAACCCCTACTGCTATTGATTTAGTGAAACTTGAGAACAACAAGAAGGGAATTTCAGCCAATGCTGCTTTTTATCTACAGAGCTAGTTTAGGTTGAGAAACTGTAGAGAGCCAAAACTCACTGAGATATTTTTGCAGCCAAGTGGGCGATTGGAATTCAGGTTGTTCCAATCCTTAATCAGTATTGAAAGAAATGATAAAATGCCATTTTTACAAGATATAAAATTAGTGCCTTAAAGAATATTAACTAGGTTCATTAGACTAATAATAATCAATAGGATAGGTTCGTTAGAAATAGATTGGTAAATAAAGTAGTTTATTGAAGAATATGTTGCATTTATTAAGGTTTGTGTTTTGCTGTTCATAAGAAAAATTGCTGACCACAGACCATTTTAATTGCCAGAAAAACCTTGAAGATAAGGAAGAAGAAAGGGAGGATGCAGTCAAAACAGCTGTGAAACAGAGCAGCTAGCCCTTATCAAATAGCACCAATTCAAATACATCAAGATTACTTGCATACTTGAATGTTGAAAGGGTAAAGGAATAAGCTGGCCAAATTGGGAATAACCCTCCAAAGAAAGGCAAGAAATCCTTAATTGGTTTGAGGCTGTCTTAAATGTATAACAACTCTGATAAGCCCATAGACCAGTGTTTGTCAATCTTCCGAATGCCGTGACCCCTTAATACAGTTCCTCGGGTTGTGGTGAGCGCCAACCATAAAAATAATTTGTTGCTACTTTATAACTGTAACTTTGCTACTGTTACGAATCGTAATGTAAATATCTGATATGCAGGGTGTATTTTCATTCACTGGACCAAATTTGGCAGAAATACCCAATACGTCCAAATTTGAATACTGGTTGGGGGGCATGATTTTGCCTTTTGGGAGTTGTAGTTGCTGGGATTTACAATCAAAGAGCATTCCGAACTCCACCAATGATGGAATTGAACCAGACTTGGCACACAGAACTCCCATGACCAACAGGAAATATTGGAAGAGTTTGGTGGGCATTTACCTTGAGTTTTGGAGTTGTATTCCACCTACATCCAGAGAGCAGTGTGGACTCTAGCAATGATGGATCTGGACCAAACCTGGCACAAATACTCAATATGCCCAAATATGAACACTGGTGGAATTTGGGGGGAAATAGACATTGACATTTGTGAGTTGTAGTTTCTGGTATTTATAGTTAACCTACAATCAACATTTTGAACCCCATCAACGATAGAATTGGGCCAAACTTCCCACACAGAACCCCAATGATGGTCTTTGGAGACCCCCATGACACACCCCTCACAACCCCCCCCCCCGGCTCCCGACCCCTAGGTTGAGAAACACTGCCATAGACTCTATGACACTGGTGATCAAATCAGAAAGAAGTGAGACTTTGAGAAAAGGAAGAGTTAAAAGGACTCACACAATGAATGTTGGGGTATGCCTTTGATTGATTGATGATTGATTATTGTAAAAACACCAGTATCTGCAGGTATTTTTATATAAAAAAATTATGCTCCACCAAACTTTGTGTCCAGAGAAATCCAGCTAATCCAGATCTTCATCCCCTCTATTGTTTGTAGATTCATATGTCTTGTTCATAGGGAATGTGCACCAAAGATTTGGGAGAGATACTTTTGTGGACTGTAACTCCCATATTTGTTGGAAGATCCTTTTCAAGCTCTTGCTTTACTTGCAGAGTAGATGAAAGCTGTTCATATTGAAGCAGTTTTAAAAAGAAATGTTCTGCTTTGTGTAGGAACATCATCACCACGGCTTGCCTCCATGGCCTTTGAGACCATTCGGAGGGAGCGTAAGAAGCTCATCTCCTTTCTTGAAAGGGAACCTGATCTCATCTTGGACGATGCAGCCTGCCAAGGCTTTATCTCAGACACAGATTACAGTGAATTGGACAAACTTCAGCACTCCAAGGAGAAGATGCGCAAACTCTTGGTCAAGATTCAACACAAGGGCGAAGAGATTTGCCATCGTTTTCTGGAAAGTATACGGAGTATCTTTCCAGACCTGCCTGCTGCCTTATGGCCTCCAGCAAGTGGTGAGTTGATGTTTGGTAGGATTCCCAGTTTCACCAGTCATATAATCATAGGGCCATCCACAAAGGCCATCCAGTCCAACCCCATTTGCCATACAGGAGCACACAGTCAAAGCACTCCCGATAGATAGCCTCTGCTTAAAAATCTCCAGAGAAAGAGACTCCACCATGCTCCCGGGCAGCATATTCTTCTCTCAAAAAGTCAGGAAGTTCTTCATTATATTTAGATAGAATATCTTTTCCTGAAGTTTGGATTTACAGCTCCATGGCCTAGTTATTTAGAGTAGCTTTCCCCTTCCTCAATGTGACAGCCTTTGAAATATTTAAACATGGATATCATGTCCCCTCTCAACTTTATCTTCTCCTAGCTCAACATACCCAGCTGTCTAAGCTGCTCCTCATAGACCTTTGATCATTTTGTTTGCCCTTCTCTGCACACGTTCCATATTGGTGGACGTAGAATTGATTAGTGCTACATAGGAACTTTTGGAATAGGGTACCCGGGGGGGGGGGCTATCCTTTTGGGTCCTGCCCCAAATATTTCTTCTGACAGCTCTCAAAAGAGAAAGGGCCCTTACACACAGCCCTATATCCTAGAATATCAAGTCAGAAAATCCTACATTATCTGAGTGTGGACTCAGATAACTCAGTTCAAAACAGATAATGTTGGATTTTATTCAGCTCTGTATAAACGTAAAGCAACACAAAGACATAATGAGTGTTTAAACCAGCTTTCCCCTGATTTTGGCAGTTTGCAGGAAACTGCGGGATACATCCATTTTGTAGAACGAATACACAATGACATCACTTTTACTGCCGTGGCTCAATGCTGTGGAATACCACGATTTGTAATTTTTGGTGGTGGGAGCACCAGTACTCTTTGGCAGAGAAGGTTTAAAACTTCAAAATATAGCTGCCATGATTCCACAGTATTGAGTCATGGCAGTTAAAGTGGTGTCAAACTGCATTAATTCTACAGTGTAGATTCACCCTGTGTATCCTCCTGCACTCTGTCCATCTCCCTCCACTAGTGAGCAGCAGAAATGAGGGTCCCTCTTGGAGCTTACTTGCATCTGAGAAGGACACAAAACTACTGATAGTGTTAACATCCTGCCTGCTTGGTGTAGAATCCTGGTCACAAGGTTCCATAGTTTCTGCAATGTTTTCATCGAACCTCTGCATTCTGGAGTTGTCAAATTGCTTCTCCTCAGCTTTTGAAAAAGGTAGAGTTGCTGACTGCAAAGAGCTATGAGCAAACTAAATTAAGGTAATAATAATTAATAATAAATGCAGCACCCTAACTGCACCGTATTTATGGCCTTAAAATATGTAACCTTGCAACATACCAATAGAGGTGTCTGCCACTATTCTCCCCATTTTACAATTGAATTATCTGAGGTTGAGAAATTGTGACTTCATGGCACCTGTTGAGTTCAGCGCTTAGGTGTGGTAAAGGCTATAAATGAGCCAGGCGCCAGTCCCAGAACTTCCTTTGAGTATCTGAAAGAATAAGATGAGTTTCAATTAGCAGAAAAGGACACTGAGGAATAATAATAATCTATACAAATAAAAATGTAATGTTTGTCTGTGGGATAACATAACTCAAAAACTACTGGATGAATTGACACCAAATTCGGGCACAATACACCTATCAGGCCACCAAGTGATCATCACTCACAAAAACACTGAAAAACACAGCGGGGGAAACTTTAAAAGCCAAAAAAAAGAGGCAAAACCACATGTATACAAATATACACAAAAATATGCACACACAAAACACATATACACAGACTGGGCCACAACAACACATGGCAGGAGATGACTAGTCTATATAAATAGAAATGTAATGTTCATTTGTGGGATTAACGTAACTCAAAAACCACTGGACGAATTGACACAACATTTGGACACAATACACCTATCAGGCCAATGAGTGACAATCGCTCATAAAAACTTTTGGGCTGAGAAAGGCAGTATATAAATACAATAAATAAATAAAACACTGAAAAACAGTGGCAGGGGACCGATGATAACAACAACGTATTTATATACTGTCTCCCGGTAATGAGACTCAAGGCAACTAACAACAGTGTAGATATACCCTAGGACATGGAAGGGCAGCTACGAGAGAACGAAACAAGACCCTGAAGTTTGAAAGTGAATATTAATATTAGGACTGCCCATGCCATGGTATTTCTCATTCTCTGTATCCTATAGAATCCTAGGGTTTGTAGTTTAGTGAGGCGCTAGAGCTGTTTCTCTGATATTTCTAAATACTGCAGTTAAAGTGGTATTGCAATCAGAGGGCAAAAAATGCCCTTAGGAAGAAATGTAGGGTATTCCATTTCCACCATGAGGTTTACAATCTTGTTTTTTCAAGTACTGAACACCAAGGTTAGCAAAGCAGAGTGTTCTCTAGGCATTCTCACTGTTGTCAGGAGTAAGTGGATGACAGAAAAACTAATTGTATTATTTTCAGAGTGTAATCAACCAGCATTAATGCTTTGCATACTGGTATAATTAGGCAGAGGTCAGATTTCTGTTCAGTTGACAGTAGTGGAACCAAAAGAAAACAGGAAAGACCGAGGTAGAAATTATGAACGAACTGAATTTTATTATATGCACTTTAGGCTTAAGTACACTTTAGAATTGTTTACAAGGAAAGAGGATCATAACACTCCCAATTATGTTAGACCCCCTTCTACACTGCCATATAAAATCCAGATTATATGCTTTGAACTGGATTATAAAGCAGTGTAGATTCATATAATCCTTTTCAAAACATGTGGATTATTTGCTTTGATAATCTGGATTTTTATGGCAGTGTAGAAAGGGCCTTATAATGACCCTGAAGGAAATAAGTGTCCTAGATCTTCTGAGCAATACTTACAATTCTGGTTTGCACTGATGAAATATTGGTGATTTCTTTTATCTCTGAAATTGCATCATACACGCCTCATGAACCCTCATGAACTACGGACCCAGTTTGTTCTTTTTTTGTTTGTTTTTTTTACATAATACTGAGTTGCTCAAGGCTTTACTTTCCCCCATTTTCCCTTTTTAGATCTTTTGTTTTCAGTTGTTCTGCCTTTAGTCATCAGTTATGGACCTAGCTTGGGGGTCAACAGGATATGGAGTTTCCCCTTTGGTACAACTTATTCACAGAAATTCAGTTTATTGGTGGGAGATCAAGTGTAGCTGGGGAACCACCATTATTGCCCAAGGGATTCCTCTGATCCTTTCCACCTCAGCACTTCTGGTGCCCCCTTTGTGCTACTTGATTTGTCTCCCCATCTTACATTGAAACATCTCTGTGGGTTAGATATCAGGTTTGTTAGGGCCCTTCCATATAACTCAGAATATCGAGGCAGATAATTCACAATATCTGCTTTAAACTGGGTTATCTGAGTCCACACTGCTATATAATTCAGTTCAATGTGGATTTTATACAGCTGTGTAGAAGAGGCCTCAGCAAAGCCAACAGTACTTCTAAGTATTACCTGGAGCAGGGCTGTCCAAGTGTCACTGATCACCTGGGGGGCCTTAAGTGATCAGTGAGCGGGGGGCGGGGCCTCTCGCGGGGGTGGGGGTGGGGCCGCTCGCTCACATAGCCCCTCCTCTTTCCCCCCGCTCGCACCGCTGCACGGATCCCGGGTGGCAGGCGCGAGCGGGGAGAAGGAGGAGGGGCTCCAGAGGAAGAAGGCACCTTCCTCCGAAGCCTCTCCTCTTTCCCCCCGCTCGCACCGCTGCATGGATCCCGGGTGGCAGGTGCGAGCGGGGAGAAGGAGGAGGGGCTCCAGAGGAAGAAGGCACCTTCCTCCGAAGCCTCTCCTCTTTCCCCCCGCTCGCACCACTGCATGGATCCCGGGTGGCAGGCGCGAGCGGGGAGAAGGAGGAGGGGATCCAGAGAAAGAAGGCACCTTCCTCCGAAGCCTCTTCTCTTTCCCCCCGCTCGCACCGCTGCACGGATCCCGGGCGGCAGGCGCGAGCGGGGAGAAGGAGGAGGGGCTCCAGAGGAAGAAGGCACCTTCCTCCGAAGCCTCTCCTCTTTCCCCCCGCTCGCACCGCTGCACGGATCCCGGGCGGCAGGTGCGAGCGGGGAGGAGGAGGGGCTCCAGAGGAAGAAGGAACAGCAGCGGCGCCGGTGGAGGAGGAGGAGGGAGAACTCTCCCTCCTCCTCTTTCCCCTCGCCCGCGCCCTTGCCCGGATCCCGGGCGCCGGCGCACGTAGGGAGAAAGAGGGACGAAGGAGGAGGCAGCCAGCTGACGGCCTTCTCCTTCGTCCCTCATCTTTCCCCCCGCCCGCGCCCTTGCCCCGATCCCGAGCGCCAGCGCAGGGAGGGGAAGGAGGAGGGGCGAAGGAGGAAGAAGGCAGCCAGCTGACTTCCTCCTCCTTCGCCCCTCCTCCTCCTCCGCGGACGCGCCGCAGCTCCGATAGCGAGCCGCGGTGCGGGGAGGGGAAGGAGGAGGGGCGAAGGAGGAGGAGCCAGCTCTCTTCCTCCTCCCTGTATTGCCGCCTTGTCCCTCTCTTGGCGCTGCCGATGCGATGCAGTTTGCAGCGGCGTCGCCGAGAGAGGGAGACGGGAGCGATACAGGGAGGAGGAAGAGAGCTGGCTCGTCCTCCCTACACCGCCCCCTTCTCCCTCTCTCGGCGCCGCCGAGAGAGGGAGAAGGGGGCGTGTAGGAGGAGGAGCTAGCTCTCTTCCTCCTTCTTGTACCACCCCTTGTCCCTCTCTCACAGGCGCCGATGCGATCCGGTTTGCATCGGCGGCGCGGAGAGAGGGACGGAGGGGGCGGTGCAGGGAGGAGGAGCTGGCTCACTTCCTCCTCCCTGCCCATCCTCCCCCCCCGGCTGCCGGTGGGATTTTTTTTAAAAAAAATTAAAAATGGCGGCCGGGGGCATAGCGGGGGCCGTGTCCAACAGGCTGGGGGCCGTGTCCAACAGGCTGGGGGGCCGTGTACGGCCCTCGGGCCACCAGTTGGACAGCCCTGACCTGGAGGAAGGTGCCTTCATGTATAAAGCTACCCTTCCGCTAATGTAAGATTGCTTGCTTGGAATAGAACCTTTTCTTTTCCTCTTCATTTTCATGCTCTCTTCATCTGTCTTTGTTTAGTGTATGTGCGCATGAGGGCGGCAGGCGCGAGCGGGGAGAAGGAGGAGGGGCTCCAGAGGAAGAAGGCACCTTCCTCCGAAGCCGCCTCTTTCCCCCCGCTCGCACCGCTGCACGGATCCCGGGCGGCAGGTGCGGCGGGGGAGGAGGAGGGGCTCCAGAGGAAGAAGGAACAGCAGCGGCGCCGGTGGAAGAGGAGGAGGAGGGAGAACTCTCCCTCCTCCTCTTTCCCCTCGCCCTTGCCCGGATCCCGGGCGCCGGCGCACGCAGGGAGAAAGAGGGACGAAGGAGGAGGCAGCCAGCTGACGGCCTTCTCCTTCGTCCCTCATCTTTCCCCCCGCCCGCGCCCTTGCCCCGATCCCGAGCGCCAGCGCAGGGAGGGGAAGGAGGAGGGGCGAAGGAGGAAGAAGGCAGCCAGCTGACTTCCTCCTCCTTCGCCCCTCCTCCTCCCCTGCGGACGCGCCGCGGCTCCGATCGCGAGCCGCGGTGCGGGGAGGGGAAGGAGGGGCGAAGGAGGAGGAGCCAGCTCTCTTCCTCCTCCCTGTATTGCCGCCTTGTCCCTCTCTTGGCGCCGCCGATGCGATGCAGTTTGCAGCGACGTCGCCGAGAGAGGGAGAAGGGAGCGATACAGGGAGGAGGAAGAGAGCTGGCTCGTCCTCCCTACACCGCCCCCTTCTCCCTCTCTCGGCGCCGCCGAGAGAGGGAGAAGGGGGCGGTGTAGGGAGGAGGAGCTAGCTCTCTTCCTCCTTCTTGTACCACCCCTTGTCCCTCTCTCACAGGCGCCGATGCGATCCGGTTTGCATCGGCGGCGCGGAGGGAGGGATGGAGGGGCGGTGCAGGGAGGAGGAGCTGGCTCACTTCCTCCTCCCTGCCCCGCCTCCCCCCCGGCTGCCTTTTTTTAAAAAATAAAGATTTTTTTTTAAAAAAAATTAAAAATGGTGGCCGGGGGCATAGCGGGGGCCGTGTCCAACAGGCTGGGGGGCCGTGTACGGCCCCTGGGCCACCAGTTGGACAGCCCTGACCTGGAGGAAGGTGCCTTCATGTATAAAGCTACCCTTCCGCTAATGTAAGATTGCTTGCTTGGAATGGAACCTTTTCTTTTCCTCTTCATTTTCATGCTCTCTTCATCTATCTTTGTTTAGTGTATGTGCGCATGAGGGCGCATGAGGGCGTGTATGCATATAAGATTCTCATCTTTCATAGGAGAAAAGCAAAGGCCTTGTCTCTTGAGAGTTAGAGATAGGAATAAGTACAAGTTAAGCCCTCAATAACTCCCCAAAATCATGTGGAATAAATCAGTAAGTGTGGTACCTAAAGATCTTCTACACCTGCACTGTTGTTTATTGCCTTGAATCCCATATTGGGGCACAGATGGTGTCATGATTCAGACCACCTTAAAGGAGCCAAGCCCAGTAAAGCAAACAGTAAAAGTTTATTCACAAATCACAGGCTTCCAAAAGCTGTTCAAAACTGCCTAAAGACACTGAAAAGCTGAGCAAATTACCTCAGGCAAACAAAAACACAACCAGCCAGGTCAAAAGTGTCACACAAAGAAAAA
>JARBWK010000008.1:137223656-137238177 GCA_030556195.1 Anolis apletophallus | reverse complement strand
GGGAGGGGCATGATGCAGCCTGGCTCCGCCCCCTCCCCCCAGCTTCAGCACTCCCACAGCTTCGCCAGCCTTGAGGGGGCAGTGCCAAGCCAGCGATAGCAGAGTCAGCACAATGCTGGCTTGCCCCCTCAAAACTGGTGAAGCTGTGGGGAGGGGAGGGGCATGGCTTGGCCTGGATCCGCCCCCTCCCCCAGCATAAGCACCCTCACAGCTTCGCCAGCCTTGAGGGGCCAGTGCCAAGCCAGCAGTGGCAGAGCCAGCACAATGCTGGCTTGGCACTGCCCCATCAAGGCTGGCGAAGCTGTGAGAGAACTGAAGCTAGGGGGAGAGGGAGGGGCATGGTGTGGCCTGGCTTCTCCCCTGGCTTCGGCACTCCCAGCAACTGCTCCCAGCAGCTCACCATCCCCCAGCTGTTCTTTACTGTGTTACAGTGTCATTTTGTGTCATTTTGGTTGGTGGTGTGCTCCCGGATATTTTTAATGTAAAAAGTGTGCCGCGGCTCAAAAAAGGTTGGGAAACACTGCCATAAATAAATAAACAAACCCATTTTGTTGGGTGCAGACTAAACTGCATCAGCAGGCCTGCTAAATATCCTAAATCAGGGGTGCTCACACTTTTTCAGCATGTGAGCTACTTATAAAACAACCAAGTCAAAATGATCTACCTACCCACTACAAAAATGTGAAACATATAACACAATATCTGCTTTGAAAAGGGTTTTCTGAGTCCACACTGCCATATAATCTGATTCAAAGCAGATAACATGGGATTTTATTCAACTGTGTGGAAAGGACCTCAGATAACCCAGGGCCCTTCCACACATCCTATTTTACAGTTGACAGACACAAACTGATTTCTTACTACTGGATGAATTGCTGCCTAATTTGGCCACAAGACACCTACAAGGAGTGACCATCACTAAAAAAATGGTTTTGTCATTTGGGAGTTGTAGTTGCTGGGATTTATAGTTCACTTACAATCAAAGAGCATTGTGAACCCCACCACCAACAGAATTGGGCAAACTTCCCACACAGAACCCCCACAACCAACAGCAAATGTTCAAGGCAGAGAGGAAGGAAAGGAAGGGAGGAATGAGGGAGGGAGGAAGGAAACAGGAAGTAAAGAAGGCAAGGCAAGAAGGAGGGGAGAAAGGAAAGAAAGTAAGAAAGGAGATGAAGGAAGGAAGGGAAAGGAGGGGGAGAGAGGAAGGAAGAAAGAACAGGAGGGAGGGGAAGAAAGGATGGGAAGTAGGGAAGGAAGGAAAGAGGGAAGGAAGGAAGGGAAGAAGGAAGGAAGGGAAAAGGGGGAGAGAGGAAGGAAGAAAGAACAGGAGGGAGGGAAAGAAGGGAAGAAAGGATGGGAAGTAGGGAAGGAAGGAAAGGGAAGAAGGAAGGGAAAGGAGGGAGAGAGGAAGGAAGGAAGAACAGAAGGGAGGGAGGGAAAGAAGGGAAGGAAGGAAGGATGGGAAGGAAGGAAAGGGAAGAAGGAAGGAAGGGAAAGGAGGGGGAGAGAGGAAGGAAGGAAGAACAGAAGGGAGGGAGGGAAAGAAGGGAAGGGAGAAAGGATGGGAAGTAGGGAAGAAAGGAAAGAGGGAAGGAAGGAAGGGAAGAAGGAAGGAAGGAAAGAGAGCAAGGGGGAGGGACCGGGAGGGAGAAAAGAGGAAGCCCCTCCACTGGCTTACCAACAGCTCCGAGTTCCAGTCCATGCTGCAGCAGCCACAGTTGGAGCCGCCTCTGGCCGCGCCCCTCCGCCGCGTCTTCCTTCTGGCGAGACATGAAATGGTAGGGAAAATGGCGCGCGTGACGTCATGGCGGCAGCGGAAATGGCATGTATGGCTCCCATATGGGTCATAGCGACGCCGGTCACACCACTGCCACGCTGACTGGCCAGCAGCACCTGGAGGCTGCGGGGTGGGACTGAGCCTTCCGCCCGCCCTGCCTGCGATTACCAGGACGCCCTACACGATCGACCAGTAGATCGCGATCTACCTAATGAGCACCCCTGTCCTAAAGGCTTCAGATCCCACATGTTCTTGGAAGCCAAGCAGGTTCAGTCCTGGTTAGTACTTGAATGGGAGACCACCAACGTACACCAGGGGCTTACGCTATTCTTCAGAATTTGCAAAATCATTTAAGTATCTGTTCCTTGCCTAAGAATGCTCGCTGAAATTAATGGAGTTGCCAGAAAGTCAACAGAACCTTGAAGGCACCTATATCTGTATATCTGTAGATATATATAAGGCGGAATGTTTGTATGTACTGGATGTGTGCGGAGGGCGGAAGGGCGGATATGTGGCAGTGTTCCGATTGGCTCCCGCTGTGAGATTATTTGCATAACGCCTCTAATTGGCCAGCACCACCAACATTCCGACACTCTAAAGTGCCAGAGGGGGGTAATGAAAAGGCCTGAGGCAGTCAGGCATGGTGGGAGTTGTGGCAGCTTTCGGCCTTTTAAGGTTACCAAACACCAGCAGGGCAGGGCAGTACTTTGAACTGGGATTTCTGAGTCCACACTCACAATCTGGTTCAAAGCACATAGCATGGGATTATATTCAGATGTGTGCAAAGGAACTCACATAACCCAGGGACCTTCCACGCAGGCTTAGAACCCAGAATGTTAAGGCAGAACAATCCACCATATCTGCTTTGAACTGGATTTTCTGAGTCCACACTCATATAATCTGGTTCAAAGCACATAGCATGGGATTTTATTCAGATGTGTGCCAAGGAACTCACATAACCCAGGGACTTTCCACACAGGCTTAGAACCCTGAATGTTAAGGCAGAAAAACCCACAATATCTTCGAACTGGGTTTTCTGAGTCCACACTCATATAATCTGGTTCAAACCACATAGCATGGGATTCTATTCAGATGTGTGAAAAGGAACTCAGATAACCCAGGGCTCTTCCACACAGCCTATAACCCTGAATATTAAGGCAGAACTTTGCACACAGAGGCTCAATGGCCAACTTTACAACCTGGTGCGGTTAAGGGCAGGATTGGCCACAAATGATGGGATTTGCAGTACCTTCACCTGATTCATTTCCCACAGAGCATTGTAGCCCCCACAAATCTCAGACAACACCCAAACTTGGCACACAGAGTACCCATGACCCACTCTACATCCTACTGTAGTTTGGAGGAGGGCAGACCATGGATGATGGGACTTGAAGTACCCCCAATCACTTCCCGAAACTGCTGCAACCCTCATCCAATAACTGATCAAGACCAAACTTGGCACACAGAGACCTCATGACCCACTCTGCATCCTGGTGCAGTTTGAAGGAGGATGGACCATGGATGATGGGACTTGAAGTACCTTCGCTCACTTCCTGAGACCACTGCGAGCCAAATAAACATAAGGACCAACCTTGGCACACAATGCCTTTCTCAAATAACCCGGGCACCGCCGGGTCCCCAAGCTAGTACACAATATATGTCCTTGGTCCCGCTTCGTGAAATACTGCAGGGTAGAATTTCCAGAGGGAAAGAAAGGGTGCCTTTTTGGACTGCCATCCCAAAAGGGGGTTCTGGGAGCTGCAGTCCAAAAAAGAAAACTTTTCCACAAGCCCAGTAGGACTGCCAAGGAACCCCAGGCCATGTAGGCTCTATTTCAGAGGAAGGAACTGGCTAAACCATCTCTGAATATTCATTCCTTCCCTAGGAAAAGCTTACAAAATTAATGGGGCTGTCATGAGTCCTCAGAGGAAAGAGGAAGAAGAAAAAAGGGAAATAGGAGAAAGAAAAAAGAAGGGGGAGAGAACAAAGGAAAGAAACAGAGAAATAGTGAGGGAAAGGGAAAACGAGAGAAATTGAATGAAATAGAATAAAAAGGAGAATGAAGGAAAGAAAGGGAGGAAGGGAAAGGGGGAAAATGAAATGGAACAAAATAGAAGGAGGGAGAAAGAAAATGAAAGGAAGATAAAGTGAAAGGAGAGAAGGACGGAAAGAGAAATAAACAAAGGGAGGAGAGAAGGGAAAGGGGAGGGAGAGAAAGAAAGGGAAGGACAAGAAAGGAAGAGAAGAATAGAAAAAGAAGGGCGGGGAAAGGAGGGGAGAATGGAAAAGGAAAGGAAGAAAAAGGGGGAGAGGAGAAGTAAACGGAGGGAGAGAAAGGAAGGAAAAGAAGGATGGAAAAAGAAGGACAGGAAAGGAAAGAGAGAATGGAAGAGGGAAGGAGAGAAAAGGAAGGAGAGGAGGGAGAGGAGAAGGAAAAAGGGGAGTAAGAGAAAGGAAGGGAATGACAAGAAAGGAAGAGAAGGATGGATAAAGGATGGAAAAGTGAAGGGAGAATGGAAGAGGGAAGGGGAGAAAATGAAGGAGAGAGAAGGAAAAGGGGAGGGAGAGAAAGGAAGGGAAGGACAAGAAAGGAAGGGAGAAGGGTGGAAAAAGGGTAGGAAAGGGAATGGGAAAATAGAAGAGGAAAGGAGAGAAATGGAAGGAAAGGTGGGAGATGAGAAGGAAAAGGGGAGGGAGAGGAAGGAAGGGGCAAGAAAGGGAGGAGGGTGGGAAAAGAAGGATGGGAAAGGAAAGGGAGAAGGGAAGAAGGAAAGCAAGAAAATGAAGGAAGGAAAGACAGAGGGAGAGGAGAAGGAAAAGGGAGAGGGAGAAAGGAAGGGAAGGACAAGAAAGGAAGGGAGATGGGTGGAAAAAGAAGGGCGGGAAAGGGGGAATGGAAGAGGGAAGGAGAGAAAATGAAGGAAGGAAAGGAGAGGAGAAGGAAATGGGGGGAGTGAAAGGAAAGAAAAAAGGAGGAGAGGGATAAAAAAGAGCAGGAAAGTAAAGGGAGAATGGAGAAGGGAAGGAGAGAAAAGAAAGGAAGGAAAGGAGGGAGATGAAAAGGAAAAGAGGAGGGAGAGAAAAGAAGGGAAGGGAAGAACGAGGGAGAGGAGGAGGAAAAGGAGGAAGAGGAAGGAAGGAAGGAAGGAAGGAAGGAAGGAAGGAAGGAAGGTGTCACAATCACACACAGAGACGGTATTCAGCTAACTACTTTTTTGAAGAATAAAAACAGTAGAAAGGGTAATTGTCCAAAATGCAAAAGCAATCAAAGTAATAGGTATTGTCCAAAAGCAACTTGGCATGAAAGTTTCCAAGACTTGGCAAGGCTCCGCTTAGCAAAAGCAAATCAGGAACAAAACAAGGTACAAGATCCAAGGCTCCCTTGGCAGGCCACTAGCCCAAACTTAGCTCCGTGGTCTAGCCTCGCTAACACGTCTGCATGGATAGACGTGGCCGAGGTACTGAGGATCCGTCCCACGGATCCTCTACTTAATCTTCGTGGCGAGGACCCCGACGCTCTAGGCTTCTCCTTCTCCAATCTGTGGTGCGGGACCTCGGTCTGTCTAGGCTATGAAACCAACCCCTCCTGCTGGACTCGATGTTCCGTCTCCTATCAAAGGTTCGGCCTTGCCTCCCAGCACCTGGGTCTCTATCTCCATGAGAGTCAAACTCCCTATCTACTTCCCAGCTATCCTCCTCCAGGTCTTCATGCATTCTTTCTTGCGATCCTCCCCCGGCCGTTCATACGCTTCACTATCACTGCTTTCAGTTTGCACCTGGCTTTCCATATCCTCGTAAGGATCAGGCCAGCCTTCATCCCAGGCTAGGCTCTCTGTGGGAGAAGAAGGCCCAGCTATGGCAAAATCTCCTTCTTCCAGCCCCTCTAAATCCTCTTCAGAATCTATCTCAGCTGCTGCTGGCTCTAATGCAAGTGGGACCCCTGGCGCTGTCCCATGCCCCCCAGGCACGAACAAGAACTGGGTTGCTACAGAAGGAAGGAAGGCGGGAAAGGGAAGATACTGGAAAAGGGAAGGAGAGAAAAGAGAGGAGGGAAAAGAGAAGAAAAAGGGGAGGGAGAGAAAAGAAGAGAAGAACGAGGGAGATGAGAAGGAAAAGGAGGAAGAGAAAGGAAGGAAGGAAGGAAGGAAAAGAAAGATGAAAAAAGAAGGGCGGGAAAGGGAAGGGAGAATGGAAGAGGGAAGGGGGTAAGGAAGGGAAGGACAAGAAAGGAAGGAAGGGAGTGGAAAAGGGAAGGAGAGAAAAGAAAGGAAGGAAAGGAGGGAGAGAAGAAGAAAAAGGGGAGGGAGAGAAAGGAAAAGAAGGATGGAAAAAGAATGGTGGGAAAAGGGAAGGGAGAACGGAAGAGGGAAGGAGAGAAAATGAAGGAAGGAGAGCGAGGAGAAGAAAAAGAGAAAGCAGGAAGGAAAGAAATAATTAGGGGGAGAGACAGAAGGAAAAGAGGAGAAAGGAAAAGAAAAGGAGAAGGGAGAAGGAAGGAAACAAAAGGGAAGAATGAGAGAAGGAAGGAGATCTAGTGTTTATGTTTCCTTTGAAGACTAAGGGACTACAACTCCCAGCATGCCCTGCTCCTTTCCCCCCGCTAATGCAAATGTTGTTTTGCATTAGCTCCTCCCTTCGGCGCCCTGATTGGCTGCGGGGCTCAATGGCGGGCGGGCGGGTGCCTCGTGCCAGAGTGGCAGCCGGGGAAGCTGCCCGGGGCTCGCTCCCACCCGGAAGGAAGAGCAGCAACAGTCACAGCAGAGGCGGCAGGAGCGCCGGCGAAGGGATGCCGGGCTGGGAGCGGGCGGCGCGCCTGTGCCTGTGCGCGGCGGGGCTGGCCCTCTCGGCCTACGCCTTCCACGTGGAGGCGGCCAAGGAGCGCGCCGCCGCCTACCGAGCCATGTGCGGCCTCAGCATTTGGTACAGCCTTTTAAATCCGAGTCCCCTTTGGGGAGATGGATGCGGGTTATAAATAAATGAAGTATTTTTATTATTATTATTACAGTAAGTAAAACTCAAGCCTGCCTTCAAATGGAAAAGGTGGGTGCTTTAGTCTGTATACTTTTCATTGTGCTCTCTCTCTCTCTCTTTTTATGTGTGTAAACATTTTCACACGTGTGCATTCAAGGCTGTTGAAAACAAAGGGAAAAGAAAATCCATATAAATATATAAAACTTTAATAATAATAACAAATAATAAAACTTCAGTTCTAACCCGCATCCGTCTCCCCGGAGGGGACTCGGAGCGGCTTACATGGGGCCGTGCCCGAACAACACATCACAAAATATCAAAAGCATCGAAAAACAATAAACACAATAAAATACCTCTGTGAAAACACAGCAGCACATGTGAAGCTAAAACAGAAGCAACAGGGTGGGCCACATGTACATATAGAATGGTTAAGACCTCGGGAGAGATAACTGGAGTAGGGTCGAAACACAAAGGGTCACATGGGTGGAAAAGGCCTCGCGGAAACGGGACCTTTGGGGAGCCTAATCTCCGAAAACCAGGAGGAAGAGCCAGATTTTCAGTTGTTTTCTGAAGGATTCCAATGAGGGGACATTCCTAATCTCTCCCGGGAGGGAATTCCAAAGACGGGGGGCCACAGAGGAGAAGGCTTTCTCCCTAGTGCTCACCAGCCGGGTCTGTGAGACTGGCAGGGGCGAAAGGAGGGCAGGGCTCGGGCTGGTTCGTGGGAGGAGAGCCGGTCACAAAGATAGGTAGGCGGGTCCCAAACCATTTAGGGCTTTATAGATAACTAGCTGTACACGGCCACGTGTTGCTGTGGCTTAAAACTGGGGCTGTGAGGAATGGTGGGAGTTGAAGTCCAAAACCCCTCAAAGGCCCAAGTTTGCCCAGGCCTTTGGAAGGAACTGGGGCTGTGAGGAATTGTGGGAGTTGAAGTCCAAAACCCCTGAAGTCCCAAGTTTGCCCAGGCCTTTGGATGGGAACTGGGGCTGTGAGGAATTGTGGGAGTTGAAGTCCAAACCCCTCAAAGGCCCAAGTTTGCCCAGGCCTTTGGACGGGAACTGGGGCTGTGAGGAATTGTGGGAGTTGAAGTCTAAAACCCCTGAAAGGCCCAAGTTTGCCCAGGCCTTTGGAAGGGAACTGGGGCTGTGAGGAATTGTGGGAGTTGAAGTCCAAAACCCTGAAAGGCCAAAGTTTGCCCAGGCTTTTGGAAGGGCCTGGGGCTGTGAAGTGTGGGAGTTGAAGTCCAGGACTTTGGCCTTTCAGGGGTTTTGGACTTCAACTCCCACAATTCCTCACAGCCCCAGGCCCCTTTCAAAGGCCTGTGCAAACTTGGCAGGGGGCGCGGGAGGAGGTGGGAGGGGCTGGGGAGGAGAGGAGGGGTGTCCCCGCCTCCTGCCACGCCCCCCGCCGCTCTTCCTTACCGGGCGGCGGCAGGGGGCGCGGGAGGAGGTGGGAGGGGCTGGGGAGGAGGGGAGGGGTGTCCCCTCCTCCTGCCACGCCCTCCCGCTGCTCTTCCTTACCGGGCGGCGGCAGGGGGCGCGGGAGGAGCTTGGAGGGGCTGGGGAGGAGGGGAGGGGTGTCCCCTCCTCCTGTCACGCCCTCCCGCCGCTCTTCCTTACTGGGCGGCGGCAGGGGGCGCGGGAGGAGGTGGGAGGGGCTCCTTCCTGCCAGCCCCCGCCGCTCTTCCTGATCGAAGGAGGAGGCGGAGGAGGCGCTCTGGCTGCGTTGTGTGAACGTTCCAAACGTTAGCGCTGGCAGCGGAGAGGCCGGGGTGGGAGTTTGGTTGTCAGTTTTTGTGGGTTGGTTTTTGGGGGTGTTGCGAGGTACGTACGGTCGGTTTTTTTGGCGTTGTCTGTACCTTGTGGTCTGGTTTATGCGGTTGTTGAGTTTGGTGGTTATGCGAGCCATAGTTTCTTTGTCTATATACGACATTAAACGGACTGAACAATTTTATATATATATATCACCTGCACCTTGAATTGGGCTGGCAGCCAGTGGAGCTCTTTAAACAGTAGAAGTAGAAGGAAAGTACTTCTGCGAAAGGCTATTCAGTGTTGCCACCTATAGGCTGTGGCTTATACTTGCATGCTTAAAGAATGCTAACACTTTGAGACAAGTGTACATTTGGTACAGCCCCAAATCACAAGTGGTAGTGAATGAAAAAAGGTCAAAATAAGGACAAAGCTGAATAAGACACGATTAAAACATAATAAAGATTTAAAATGTAAACACAAATATTTAAAGGGGAGAGAAGCAATATTTTGACGGGAGATTCTGTCTAATCTGAGGGAGAGAAAATTCTGAGGGCCTGAAGACTGGGAGAGGGAAGGAAAGACGACACAAAGGGGGGGGGGAGTCTATTTCATTGACTGATTGATTAATTAATAATTTAATTTATAACTTATTCTTCTCCCAGATTTAAATCAGAAAAAGGAAGAAAATCAGAAAGTCTTCAACGAATGAGAGGAAATGGGAAGAAACAGACAACAACCTGAGGGGAGAGGGAAATGACAGAAGAAAAAGTGAAGTGAGGGATATTTGTTTGCGTAGATAGTATATTGGAGAGCCCTTCCACACAGCCCTTTATCCCAGAATATCAAGGCAGAAAATCCCACAATATCTGTTTTGAACTGGGTTATCCGAGTCCACACAGCCATATATCTATCAATCAAAACAACTTTATTTCTTATGAGTCGCCCTCCACCAAAGGTGCTCTAGGCGACTTACACCATTAAAATAAACAGGCTACATAGTCACCGCTTGTTACTAACAATCATAGGCTCTTCTGAAGAGCCATGTATTGAGTGCCCCTAAAATGTATGTAGATCAGGGGTGGCTCTTTGGTCTCACGGCTCCGCCAAGCCCAGCAGAGCCACAAACCGGGAAAACGGCTCCCCACAGGGAGCCGGGTTTGTCCGGCTGGCATCCTCCAGCGGAAGATGCGAGCTGGCCAAACCTGGCTTCCAGGAAGAACCTGTTCCCCGCAGGGAGCCCCGCCTTCCCCAGCTCGTGGCTCCGCCAAGCACGGCATAGCCATGAACCGGGAGAAAGGCTCCCTGCAGGACACAGGCCCTGCCCAGGAGCCGGGTTTGTTCGGCTCGTGTCCTCCAGCAGGAAGATGCAAGCTGGCCAAACCCCTGAGTGCCCCTAAAATGTATGTAGCTCAGGGGTGGCTCTTTGGTCTCACGGCTCCGCCAAGCCCAGCAGAGCCACAAACCGGGAAAACGGCTCCCCACAGGGAGCCGGGTTTGTCCGGCTGGCATCCTCCAGCGGAAGATGCGAGCTGGCCAAACCCGGCTTCCAGGAAGAACCTGTTCCCCGCAGGGAGCCTTGCCTTCCCCAGTTCGTGGCTCCGCCAAGCACGGCATAGCCATGAACCGGGAGAACGGCTCCCTGCAGGACACAGGCCCTGCCCAGGAGCCGGGTTTGTTCGGCTCGTGTCCTCCAGCAGGAAGATGCAAGCTGGCCAAACCCGGCTTCCAGGAAGGACCTGTTCCCCACGGGGAGCCCTGCCCCTCCAGCTCGTGGCTCCGCCAAGCTTGGCAGATCCACGAACCGGGAGAACGGCTCCCTGCAGGGCATAGGCCCTGCCCGGGAGCCGGGTTTGTCCGGCTCGCGTCCTCCAGCAGAAGACGCGAGCTGGCCAAACCCCTGAGTGCCCCTAAAATGTATGTAGCTCAGGGGTGGCTCTTTGGTCTCGCGGCTCCGCCAAGCCCAGCAGAGCCACAAACCGGGAAAACGGCTCCCCAGAGGGAGCCGGGTTTGTTCGGCTCGCATCCTCCAGCGGAAGATGCGAGCTGGCCAAACCCGGCTTCCAGGAAGAACCTGTTCCCCGCAGGGAGCCCCGCCTTCCCCAGCTCGTGGCTCCGCCAAGCACGGCATAGCCATGAACCGGGAGAACGGCTCCCTGCAGGACACAGGCCCTGCCCAGGAGCCGGGTTTGTTCGGCTCCTGTCCTCCAGCAGGAAGATGCAAGCTGGCCAAACCCGGCTTCCAGGAAGGACCTGTTCCCCATGGGGAGCCCCGCCCCTCCAGCTCGTGGCTCCACCAAGCTTGGCAGATCCACGAACCGGGCGAACAGCTCCCTGCAGGGCATAGGCCCTGCCCGGGAGCCGGGTTTGTCCAGCTAGCGTCCTCCGGCGGAAGACACGAGCTGGCCAAACCCAGCTCCCAGAAAGGACCTGTTCCCTGCGGGGAGCCTCGCCCCCCCACCAGCTCGCGGCTCCCTGCCCCTCCCTCCTGCCCGGTGTGCGGGAAACCGCGCTCGGCCTCCCTCCGGCTCCCTGCCCATCGCCGCGGCGCCTTCCCCCCCTGCCTGCCTCGCCGGTCCCAAGGCCAGAGTACTCTCTGGATGTAGGTGAACTACAACTCCAAAACTCAAGGTAAATTCTTATTACCTATATGCATTACTGTGTTAGAGTGTCATTTTGATTGGTGGTGTCCCCCAGGATCTTGGAAATTTTAAAAGTGTGCCGCTTCACAAAAAAGGTTGGGAAACACTGGATTAGGTGACTCAATGTTAACTTTTTAAGTCCTCAAGCTGGCTTCCTTTATTGTTTTGAGTGTATTCCCTCCCCAGAGTTTTCCAAAATTGGTTTTACTTTTTTTGAGAGCCATAGGAGCCATATTTCCTATGTTTACCAACACAATTTACCCCAGGAAATGTTTTTGTTGTGATCCAGGTCACTTATTTTCACTCTATTTATGTTTATGATTCCTTGTTACTTTGGCGATTTGTTTCTTTGTCTTAAACGTTTGCCGCCAAAATCACCTTATTGAATTCAGAGTTTCCTTCAGGTTGCCCATTGCTTTTTATTTATCAATTAATTATTATTTACTATATTTATATCCTGCCTTTCTTGATTCTGAGAGGGACTCAAGGCGGCTTACAGATAGGAAACATTTCTTTTCTTTTTTCTTTTGGTGTCAGGAGCAAGGTCCTGTAAGACCTGGCTGTTCAGGCAGGCATTTGTCCCCTGACTGGTACCTGCTAGAACTTGCCACCCTGCTGCGTTGCTGCCACTACTGTCACTAGTGCTATGTGCTTGATTCATTGTGGTTTTATTTTAGGGGAGGGGGACGACTTCTTAACTGTTTCTTAACTGTTTTTAACTGTTTTAACTGTTTTATGATGTCACATTTCTATGTGTTTTAATTGGTTATGTTTTGTGTGCTGTAAACCGCCCTGAGCTTCGGATAGGGCGGTCTATCAAGCCGAAATAATTAAATAAATAAATAAACTTGAGAAATTGCAAGTCGCTTCTGGTGTGAGAGAATTGGCTGTCTGCAAAGACGTTACTCAAAGGATGCCCAAATGTTTTGATGTTTTATTATCCTTGTGGAAGGCTTTTTTCATGTCCCCGCATGGGGAGCTGGAGCTGACAGAGGGAGCTCATCTGCACTCTCCCTAGATTCGAACATCTGACGGGTTTAACCCATTGCGCCGCTGAGGTCTCCTAACAATTCAATGCCTTAACAAGAATATACAATTAAAATAAACATTTAAATTAAGATCAAAATTGAAATGCATTAAAACATTTTTTTAAAATATTACAATCACAATGAAGTTAATCTATATATATATATATATTTCTTACAGTCGTGCAATGTCCGGTATAGACAACGAAACTATGCAATGCAGAACCACTAAACTCGGCAGCCCATACAACTATACCCCAAGGTACCGAGAGGCCCCAAAAAACCGGCCCTACATACCTCCCAACACCCCCAAACACAAACCCCAAAAAATTGCCCAATGGAACTCACATCCCGTCCTCTCCGCTGCCAGCATGCGCATAGAACGTTCGCGCATGCATGGCAGCGGAGCGATCGCCCAGGAGCAGCACAGTACGAAGAGGAGGAAGAAGCGGGCCCCTTGCCAGCACAGGCAGGGGAAAGCTGGCGGAGGGGAGGGAGGGGGCCGGGCAGGGGGGAGAAGGCAGCTCCCTCCCTCTTCAAACCCTCCTCATCCGCCTCCTCCTTCCGCCTACTCAGGCGGCAGAGAAGGCCGAGAAGGCGGCAGCGCGGCCCGGATCCTGAGCTCCGATCGCCGGGGGGAAACGCGGAACGGAGGAGGAGGGGCTACGAAGGAGGAAGGGAGCCGCCTCCTCCTTAGCCCTTCCTCCTCCGTTCTGCCTCTCCACCGGCGATCGGAGCTCAGGACCCGGGCGCGCCGCCGCCTCCTCGCCTCTTCCGCCGCCTCATAGCCGGTCCGCGGCTGGGAAGCGGCGGAGGAGGGCTCCACTCGCCGGGGGGAGAGGCGGAACGCAGGAGGAAGGGCTAAGGAGGAGGCGCCTCCCTTCCTCCTTCGTAGCCACTCCTCCTCCGTTCCGCCTCTCCACCGGCGATCGGAGCCCTCCTCCGCCGCTTCCCAGCCACTGACCGCCTAGGAGGCGGCAGAGAAGGCCAAGGACGTGGCGGTTGCGCCCCGGGTTCTGAGCTCCTGCTCCGAATGCCAGAGAAGCAGGCTCCCCTCGAGAGAAGGCCTCGGACGGGCTCCCCTCAGGCAAGGAAAGGCAGAAAGGAAGGCCCAGGCCTGCTTCCCACTCACCACTCTCTCTCTCCCCGGGGCCGCCAAAACCGCCCTGACTCCATGCCGCCCTCGCCTGCCTCCCCCTCTCTTTCCCTCTCCCCCTCTCTCTCTCAGGGGGGAGGGAGAGAGGGAGATACAAAAAAGGAAAGGAAGGGAGGACAGAGGGAAAGAGCTGAAGAATGAGGAAGAGAGGGAGAAGAGAGGGAGAGAGGAGATGAGGAATGACTCCTCCCCACCTCCCCCCCGCCGAGCACCACAACGAGGGAAGGCAGGAAGGCACAAAGGGGTGAGCACAGTTCACTTCTGCCCCTCCTTCCTGTCCTTTCCTCCCCTCCCATGCTGCCCACGAGAGGGAGGAGAAGGAAGACCTACAGCACGCCTGGGCCAACTTCGGCCCTCCTTCCCTCCAGGAGTTTGGGACTCCCAACTCCTCCGAACTCCCCCAACAATGGATTGCAACCAAAAGTAGCACACAGAACTCCCCAGACCCATCGGAAATACCACAAGGTGTGTTTAGCCTTCAAAAACCACACAAACAATAAAAATAAAACACTCCAAAAAGCCAAAACATCTGGGAAACTACAATTCCCAGGATCCCCTGCACCACAGATGCACTGTGCATTCACTTCTTCCTCTCCCTCCCTCCCTTCCCTCCTTCCTGTCCTTTCCTCCCATACTGCCAAGGAACCCTTCCATGCCTACATGAGGGGGAGAAGGAGAGGGAAGAGAAGGAAGACCTACAGCACGCTTGGGCCAACTTCGGCCCTCCTTCCCTCCCAACTCCTATGAAACCCCCCCCCCCCAACAATGGATTTTAACCAAACTTAGCACACAGAACTCCCATTAAAGTAGAATTGTTGATTTTGCAGAAGAAACGCCAGGAGAAAGTGCTACATAGCATAGACTCAGAATAGTGGAGGTATCTTGCCAGCAGCAAGCACGAGAATTAGCCACTGTGATTGGTCTAAAAAGATACAGCTACCATTGGTTAGAAACAGCCCAGCTATGATTAGTTCAAAGAACACCATGTGCCTTAGATAAGCGGCAGCCTTGATTGGCTTAGAGAATTGCCATGTGTGTTTGTTTACAAGTTAGTGATTGGCTTAGGAAACGTCACATAGGCCAGCTAATGAATTTCCCATTTTGGCAAGCTCCTGATGGGAACGCTGTAAAATGTATCGCTTTCTAGGACAGCCTGTGTATGCAGAATGGTACAGACGATTGAATGGGAATTAGAA
>JARBWK010000008.1:137148650-137223556 GCA_030556195.1 Anolis apletophallus | reverse complement strand
AGGCCAGGGGTGGGCAACCTACGGCCTGTGGGCTGGATGCGGCCCGGCAGCCGATTCTGTCCGGCCCGGGGAGAAGGGCATTGGGGCCGGGGCCAAGAGGAAGGGGTGCCGTTGCCGCCATCCCATCGGGGGCTCTGTGGGGCCTGTGTCGGCAGACAGGCCGGAGGAGCGGTGGCTTTGGAGTGCCTGCCATCCCTGGAGGCGATCCGGGCCTGCAGCGGGAGCATTCAGCGACCTACGACAGCTGATCGCCCTGGCGACCTGGAAGACTTGATTGCACCTTGTCTTCTTTAATTTAATTTAATTTAGGTTTGCACCTTGTCTTCTTGAATTTAATTTAATTTTGGTTCACACCTTGTCTTCTTGAATTTAATTTGATTTTATTTTAGTGGTTTTTGTTATTATTTTATAATAATTTTATTATAATAATATAATAATATAATTAATATAATGTTATATTATAATTTCAATATATTATAATGTCTATATATACTATAATATAATTATGATATTAATACTAATAATATATAAATATTTCTTGATATATTAATATGTTAATTTCATGTGTAATATATAGTAAATATAGTAAATAAATAAATAAATTATGTAGATTAGAATGTAGTTCCGCCTTTAGCTGCGGCCCTCCATAATATTTTTTGGCTCTCGTGTGGCCCCTTGGAAAAAATAATTGCCCACCCCTGACTTAGGCTATTCTTCAGAATGCTCTCTGAAATCAATGGAGTGGACAGAAAGTCAACAGAGCCTCGAAGGCACCTACATGCACAATATCTGTCCTTGGTCCTGCTTCCTGAAATGCTGCAGAGTAAAATTTCCAGAGGGAAAGAAAGGGTGCCTTTTTGGACTGCCATCCCAAAAGGGGGTTCTGGGAGCGGCAGTCCAAAAAAGAAAACTTTTCCACAAGCCCAGCAGGACTGCCAAGGACACCGAGGCCATGTATTTATTATTTATTAACTATTCATTACTATATTTTTATACCGCCCCTTTCAGCCCGGAGGAGACTTGAGGCGGTGCACATGGCAACAAATGCCCACAGATAAAATACATAACACTTAATAAAACAGTCATATAAAAGCAAAAAATGACAGTTAAAAATATAAATACAATCTCAGCATCTCATTCTTAAAATCGGTTTCCGTTGCATTGTCATCATTCCAAGGTCTCAATTAAATAGTTACATTTCGTCTGCAAAAGCCTGCACAAACAGCCAGGTCTTGACTTTCTTCCAAAATGTTAAGAGGGAGGGGGCCAATCTAATGTCCCTAGGGAGGGCGTTCCATAGCTGAGGGACCACCGCTGAGATAGTCCTGTCTCTCATCCCCACCAGTCGAGTCAACGACAAAGGTGGGACCGAGAGCAGGACCTCTCTGGAAGATCTTAAGCATCTAGATGGTTCATAGGAAGAGATGCGATAGGGCAGATAAGCTGGGCCAGAACCGTTTAGGGTTTTAAAGGCTAAAGCCAGCACTTTGAATTGTGCTCGGTAGCAAACTGGCAGCCAGTGGAGCTGGAGCAACAGAGGGGTTGTACGCTCCCTGACTGCCACTCCTGTTATCAACCTGACTGCTGTCCATTATATCAATTGAACAGTCTTCAAAGGCAGCCCCACGTAGTGCGCGTTGCAATAATCTATACGGGATGTAACCAGAGTGTGGACTACCGTGGCCAAGTCAGACTTCCCAAGGTATGGGTGCAGCTGGTGCACAAGTTTTAACTGTGCGAATGCTCCCCTGGTCACCGCCGAAACCCGGGGTTTACAGACTCAGCGATGAGTCCAGGATGACACCCAGGCTGCGAACCTGCGTCTTCAGGGGGAGTGCAACCCCATCCAATACAGGCAGTAACCCTATGCCCTGTTCGGCCTTTCGACTGACCTCTGCCTTGCCTGGATTCAATTTCAATTTGTTCGCCCTCATCTAGTCCGACACAGCAGCAAGCACCGGTTCCACCTACTCCTTAGTAGTAGGTGGAAAGGGGTGACTGAGTTGGAGTTCCTATTTCACAGGAAGGAACTGGCTAAACCATCTCTGAATATTCATTCCTTGCCTAGGAAAACCTTACGAAATTCATGGGGTTGCCATGAGTCCACAGAGGAAAAGGGGAGAAGAAAAAAAGGAAATAGAAAGAAAAAAGAAGGGAGAGAGAATGAAGGAAAGAAACAGAAGTAGTGAGAGAAAGGGAAAATGAGATAAATGGAATGAAATAGAATAGAAAGAGGGAGAATGAAGGAAAGAAAGGAAGGGAGGGGGGAAATGGAACAAAAAGGAGGGAGAAAGAAAATGAAAGGAAGATAAAGTGTAAAGAGGGAAGGATGGAAAGAAAGAAACAAAGGGAGAGAGAAGGGAAACGGGAGGGAGAGAAAGGAAGAGAAGGACAAGAAAGAAAGAGAAGAATGGAAAAAAAGGGTGGGACAAGGATGTGATTATGGAAAAGGGAAGGAGAGAAAAGAAAGGAAGGAAAAGGAGTGAGAGAAGAAGGAAAAGGGGAGGGAGATGAAGGAAAAGAAAGATAGAAAAAGGACAGAAGGAAAGAGACTGGAAGGGGGAAGGAGAGAAAAGGAAGGAGATGAGAGAGAAGATAAGGAAAGGAAAGGGGGAGGAAGCGAAAGGAAGGGAAGGACAAGAAAGGAAGAGAAGGATGGAAAAAGAAGGAAGGAAAAGTGAAGGGAGAATGGAAGAGGGAAGGGGAGAAAATGAAGGAGGGAGAGAAGGAAAAGAGGAGGGAGAGAAAGGAAGGGAAGGACAAGAAAGGAAGGGAGAAGGGTGGAAAAAGTAGGGTAGGGAAGGGAAAATGGAAGAAGGAAGAGAAAAGGAAGGAAAGGAGGGAGAGAAGGAAAAGAGGAGGTAGAGGAAGGAAGGGGCAAGAAAGGAAGAGAAGGATGGGAAAAGAAGGGCGGGAAAGGAAAGGGAGAATGGAAGAGGGAAAGCGAGAATATGAAGAAAGGAAAGAAGGAGGGAGAGGAGAGGGAAAAGGGAGAGGGAGAAAGGAAGGGAAGGACAAGAAAGGAAGGGAGATGGGTGGAAAAAGTAGGGTAGGGAAGGGAAAATGGAAGAGGGAAGGAGAGAAAAGGAAGGAAAGGAGGGAGAGAAAGGAAGGACAAGTAAGGAAGGGAGAAGAGTGGAAAAGGAAGGGTGGGAAAGGGAGAATGGAAGAAGGAAGGACATCTACATGAAACCGCTGGGAGAGATCATTCGGAGTTTCGGAGTCAGGTGTTATCTGTATGCAGATGATGTCCAGATCTGTCACTCCTTCCCACCTGTCACCAAGGAGGCTGTCCAGACCTTGAACCGGTGCTTGGCCGCTGTGTCGGACTGGATGAGGGCTAGCAAATTGAAACTAAATCCAGACAAGACAGAGGTCCTCCTGGTCAGTCGTAAGGCCGAACAGGGTATAGGGTTACAGCCTGTGTTGGACGGGGTTACACTCCCCCTGAAGACGCAGGTTCGCAGCTTGGGAGTGATCCTGGACTCAGCGCTGAGCCTGGAACCCCAGGTCTCAGCGGTGGCCAGGGGAGCTTTTGCACAGTTGAGACTCGTGCGCCAGCTGCGCCCGTACCTTGGGAAGTCTGATCTGGCTACGGTCGTCCACGCTCTGGTCACATCCCGAATAGATTACTGCAACGCACTCTACGTGGGGCTGCCTTTGAAGACAGTTCGGAAATTGCAATTAGTCCAGCGGGCGGCAGCCAGATTACTAACGGGAGCTACATACAGGGAGCATACCACCCCCCTGCTGTGTCAGCTCCACTGGCTGCCTGTCCAATTCCGGGCTCAATTCAAAGTGCTGGTTTTGACCTTTAAAGCTCTATACGGTTCTGGCCCAGCTTACTTGTCCAAACGCATCGGGCCGCTCGTCCCATCCCGTAACCTAAGATCATCCGGGAGGCCCTGCTGCTCCCGCCGACCTCTCAGATGCGGTTGGTGGGGACGAGGACAGGGCCTTCTCGGTGGTGGCCCCGCCTGTGGAATGCGCTCCCCATGGAGGTACGGTCCACCTCATCCCTCCTGACATTCAGGAAAAGGTGAAATCCTGGCTCTGGGACCAGGCGTTCCCACACCAGCACTAAGCAGCATGTGAGATGGGATTTTAATGGAAGGGAGGAAGAGGGTCAATGTTTTTAGGGTTGAATATTGTTTTAAATTGGAATGACTGTAGATGTTGCTGAGGGATTGTATTTTAATGCCTTAATGTATTTTAATGTGTTGTGGGGTTTGGGGTTTTACGCTGTTGATGTGGCATCGAATTGTGCCGTGTTGTAAGCCGCTCTGAGTCCCCCCTCGAGGGTTGAGAAGAGCGGGGTAAAATCCTGAAATAAATAATAAATAAATAAAATGAAGGAAGGAGAGGAGAGGAGAAGAAAATGGGGGGAAGGAAAGGAAAGGAAAGAAAAAAGGAGGAGAGGGATAAAAAAGAGCAGGAAAGTGAAGGGAGAATGGAGAAGGGAAGGAGAGAAAAGAAAGGAAGGAAAGGAGGGAGATTAAAAGGAAAAGGAGAGAGAGAGAAAAGGGAAGATTGAGGGAGGATGGAAGAGGGAAGGAGAGAAAAGAAGGCAAGGGAAGAACAGGGGAGAGGAGAAGGAAACGGAGGGAGAGAAAGGAAGGAAAAGAAAGATGGAGAAAGAAGGGCGGGAGAGGGAAGGGAGAATGGAAGAGGGAAGGAGGGAGAGAAAGGAAGGGAAGGACAAGAAAGAAAGAAAGAAAGAAAGAAAGAAAGAAAGAAAGAAAGAAAGAAAGGCGGGAAAAGGAAGGGAGTGGAAAAGGCAAAGAGAGAAAAGAAAGGAAGGAAAGGCGAGAGAGGAGAAGAAAAAGGAGAGGGAGAGAAAGGAAGGATGGAAAAAGAATGGTGGGAAAAGGGAAGGGAGAACAGAAGAGGAAAGGAGAGAAAATGAAGGAAAGGAGGAGGGAGAGGAGAAGGAAAAGGGGAGGGAAAAGAAAGGAAAGGCCAAGAAAGGTGGAAAAAGAAGGGCAGGAAAGGGAAAGGAGAATGGAAGAGGGAAGGAGAGCGAGGAGAAGTGAAAGCAGAAAGGAAAGAAACAATTAGGGAGAGAGACAGAAGGAAAAGAGGAGAAAGGAAAAGAAAAGGAGAAGGAAACAAAAGGGAAGAATGTTTATGTTTCCTGTGAAGGCTAACGGACTACAACTCCCAGCATGCCCTGCTCCTTTTCTCCGCCCCTGAGCCCTTCGGTTGTTTTGCATAGCTCCTCCCTTCGGCGTCCTGATTGGCTGCTGGGCTCAATGGCAGGCGGGCGAGTGCCTCATGCCAGAGTGGCAGCCGGGGAGCAGCAACAGTAACAGCAGAGGCGGCAGGAACGCCAGCGAAGGGATGTGCGGCTGTGCCTGTGCGCGGCGGGGCTGACCCTCTCGGCCTACGCCTTCCACGTGGAGGCGGCCAAGGAGCGCGATGCCGCCTACCGAGCCATGTGCGACCTCAGCATTTGGTAGTCTTTTAAATCCGAGTCCCCTTTGGGGAGGTGGATGCGGGTTATAAATAAAGTCTTATTATTATTATTATTATTATTAAAGTAAGTAAAACTCAAGCCTGCTTTCAAATGGAAAAGGTGGGTGCTCTAGTCCAGTGTTTCCCAACCTTTTTTGAGCCGCGGCACACTTTTAACATTAAAAAAATCCGGGGGCACACCACCAACCAAAATGACACTAACACAGTAAAGAACGGCTGGGGGTTGGTGGCCTGCTTGGAGCAGCTGCTGGGAGTGCCGAAGCTGGGGGAGGGGGGAGGAGCCAGGCCCCGCCATGCCCCGCCCCCTACCCCCGGCTTCACCTTTCCCAGCAGCTGCTCCAGCTTTGAGGGGGCAGTGCCAAGCCAGCGGTGCCAGAGCCAGCACAATGCTGGCTTGGCACTGTCCCCTCAAGGCTGGAGCAGCTGCTGGGAGTGCCAAAGCCGGGGGAGGGGGCAGAGCCATGCCGCGCCATGCCCTGTCCCCTCCCCCCAGCTTCAGCTCTCCTGCAGGCTGCGCCATGCCCCGCCTCTCCCCCCAGCTTCAGCTCTCCTATAGGCCGCGCCATGCCCCGCCCCCTCCCCCAGCTTCAGCTCTCCTACAGGCTGCGCCATGCCCCGCCCCATCCCCCAGCTTCAGCTCTCCTACAGGCTGCGCCATGCCGCGCCCTCCCCAGCTTCAGCTCTCCTACAGGCCGCGCCATGCCCCGCCCCCACCCCCCAGCTTCAGCTCTCCTACAGGCTGCGCCATGCCCCCCCCCCCCCCAGCTTCAGCTCTCCTACAGGCTGTGCCATGCCCCCCCCTCCCCCCAGCTTCAGCTCTCATACCTCGCGCGCCATGCCCCGCCCGCTCTCTCCAGCTTCAGCTCTCCTACAGGCCGCGCCATGCCCCGCCCCCTCCCAGCTTCAGCTCTCCTACCTGCTGCGCCATGCCGCGCCCCCTCCCCCCCGCTTCAGCTCTCCTACAGGCTGCGCCATGCCCCGCCCCATCCCCCCAGCTTCAGCTCTCCTACAGGCTGCGCCATGCCGCGCCCCCTCCCCCCAGCTTCAGCTCTCCTACAGGCTGCGCCATGCCCCGCCCCGTCCCCCAGCTTCAGCTCTCCTACAGGCCGTGCCATGCCACGCCCCGTCCCCCCCAGCTTCAGCTCTCCTACCTTCCACGCCCCGTCCCCCCAGCTTCAGCTCGCCTACAGGCTGCGCCATGCCCCGCCCCCCCCCCCAGCTTCAGCTCTCCTGCAGGCTGCGCCATGCCCCGCCCCTCCCCCAGCTCCAGCTCTCCTACAGGCTGCGCCATGCCCTGCCTCGTCCCCCCAGCTTCAGCTCTCCTATAGGCTGCACCATGCCCCGCCCCCTCCCCCCGCTTCAGCTCTCCTACAGGCTGTGCCATGCCCCTCCCCCCAGCTTCAGCTCTCCTACAGGCTGCGCCATGCCGCGCCCCCCCCCAGCTTCAGCTCTCCTACAGGCTGCGCCATGCCCCCCCCTCCCCAGCTTCTGCTCTCCGCCAGGCCGCGCCATGCCCCGCCCCGTCCCCCAGCTTCAGCTCTCCTACAGGCTGTGCCATGCCCCGCCCCCTCCCCCCAGCTTCAGCTCTCCTACAGGCTGCACCATGCCCCGCCCTGTCCCCCCAGCTTCAGCTCTCCTACAGAGGAGGAGCATGAGCGGTGGACGGGCTTCAGTGGGCGGGGCTTCTCCACGCGGCTTCAGCGAGCGAGGGGCGAGAGTCATGGTGGGAGTCATGGCGGATTGGGGGCTGGCTGGGGAAACAGCCGAAGGAGGCGGCACCCCGGTCCCTTCTTCTTTTTCTTCGCCACTGCCCGGCCCTTCCTCCTCCTCCCCCAAGCAGCAGGAGTTCGGCAGGAGGGGGGGAGGAAGGGGGGGGGAGAGCTTTTCTCGCGGCACAGCAGGAGGTCCGTCACGGCACACTAGTGTGCCACGGCACACTGGTTGAGAAAGACTGGATTATGGGACTTGAAGTACCTCCATGGATAATGGGATTTGTAGGACTTCAAAACCCATCATTCCCCACAGACCACTGTGTCCAAGAACCAAGACCAATAAAGACCAAACTTGGCAAACAATGCACCCCATGACCCACACTCCATCCGACTGCAGATTAGAGGAGGACACACCATGGATAATAGGATTTCAAGTACCTCCACTCACTTCCAAAGTACCCCACCCACACACGCATCAACCTCTACATCAACACAGCAGACGGAAATACAAAAAACATTGTATATCCACAAGCTATGCAGAACGCCAGCAACACCACACAACAACAACTCCACAGGACTCCAACATCCCACCCACCAAAACGACCCACAACAACACAGCCATGACCCCAACAACAACAACTTACATACTCAGACTTCCTCGCATCTCCAAAATAGGGCACAGCAACGCGTGTCGGGTACAGCTAGTAACATATATATGACTTCCTCTCACACATTTATACATGGCTATCATGTCTTCTCTCAGCCTTCTCTACTTCAGGTTAAACATGTCCAGCTCTTCAAGCCGCTCCTCATAGAGCTTGTTCTCCAGACCTTTGTGAAATCTCACCCTGAGTGAAACTTGCTTCCAGTTAACTATGGATGTCATAAAGCTGTTATAAACAGTTCCCTTGGGGGGGGGGAAGCAACTCTTCAAAAAATCCAGTAAAATAGTTTTTTTAAAAAAACATTTCCAAGTGGAGAGGCTCAATTTGTTTCTTGGAAACCTGTGAGCGGGCTGCTAGGAGGGGGGAGAATGCCAATTTCCCATGGCACACGATGATCGCTCACGGCACACTGGTTGGGAAACACTGTGGTGGACTCCAAATGAACCTCTAGGGCCAGGGACATAGAGAAGATTCTCATGAGCTGACCGTGGCAGTCTCTGGTGGTGGAGTGGCATTAAACATTCTCTTAGATATGAAGGACCCTGACCTCGAAAGGCCTTGAATGCTAGGACTAGGGTCTTATAGAGGACTCTGTGTTCAACCGGCAGCCAATGCAAGCGCTGCAAAGATGGCGTTATATGGCACCTCATTGATGTTTTTGTGAGGAGTCTAGCAGCTGCATTTTGCACAATTTGGATCTTGCGAATTGCTGCTCGAGGTAAGCGCACATACAAAGCATTGCAGTAATCCAGCCTCGACATAACCGTGGCATGGATTACCATAGCCAGCGCCTCTGTTGGTAAATATGGCATCAACTGCCTCGCTTGGCGTAGATGAAAGAAGGCCCTTTTACTAGTGGAGGCAATCGGGGTTTCCATCGTCATTTTGGAATCCAGGATAACACTGAGACTCTTCACAGTGTGGGATGGAACCAACGGTGCCCCTTCAAAAGATTTTAGTAGACCGACCAATTCTGATGGGCGGCCAGGCCACAAGATTTCAGTTTTTGCTGGATTGACTTTCAATTTATGGGCACGTAGCAATCTTGTCACCGCTCCAAGGTGAAGTTATTCGGTACTGAAGTTGTTCCAGGTTCTAGTTTTAGGAGAAGCTGGGTGTCATATCAAAGTAAATAATATGGGTTTTAATTCAGCTGTGTGGAAGGAGCCTGAGTCTGATATCGAGCGAGAATTTGGGGTTTCTGCCGTGAAGGTTTCTGCCAGCAGAGACCAAAGAGGATCCGATATAATGGCGAGAAGCACCCAATCGGATTTCCCCTGAATTACCCCAATAAAATCTCACCATAGCTGAAGAAAATGCCACCGAGTTGTTTTATTTAATTCCAGCTGGAGCTGATGTCAAACTACAATAATTTGCCAAAGCCGACATACACATGAAGCAAAACCGTACATTTTTATAGAAAAACAGAACTGTCAACTTTGAATTTCCCGCTCCTGCTCCCCTCGCCAGTTTCACGCTGCTTGGTTGGAGTCATCTGCTGGAGGGGAGGCGTGGCCGCTTCAGACAATCTGAGAGTCAGCGCCGCTTCAGCTTCTTAGCCAATGGGAAGGACAGAGGCAGTCCAAGCGGGAAAGAAAGACCTGGGAGGAAAAGATGAATGGATTCCAGTCTTTTTCAACCACTGTGACGCGGCATACTAGTGTGCCGTTTGGTATCAGCTGGTGTGCCATGAGTAACCTCTCCCCCCCCTTTCTCCCCCCTCCAAGGTTTTCCCGTGGCGCACCAGCTGATCGTGAATCAGTGGTTGGGAAAGTTGACCCTTTCTAGGACCTAGAGAGGCAGGGGAGGCTCAGGAGGGGAGGGGCCGGGCGACGCTCTCCTCCTCCTCCGGAAGTGAGCCACACGATAGAGTCTATCCTGTGGGCTCACTTCCGGAGAAGGCGGGAACCTGGGCACCTCGGGGAGCCCCGCCCCGACTTGCGGCTCCGCCAAGCCCGGCAGAGCCACGAACCGGGGAAACGGTTCCCTGCAGGGCACAGGCCCTGCTTGGGAGCCGGTTTGTCCGGCTCGCGTCCTCCGGCGGAAGATGCAACCTGGCCAAACCCGGCTTCCAGGAAAGACCTGTTCCCCGCGGGGAGCCCCGCCCCTCCAGCTCATGGCTCCGCCAAGCCCGGCAGATCCATGAACCGGGAGAACGGCTCCCCACAGGGCACAGGCCCTGCCCGGGAGCCAGGTTTGTCCAGCTTGCGTCCTCCGGCGGAAGATGCGAGCCGGCCAAACCCAGCTCCCAGGAAGGACCTGTTCCCTGCAGGGAGCCCCGCCCCCCCGGCTCCCGGCTCCCCCTCCTCCCCCACCTCCGTGGTGTGTGGGAAACCGCGCTCGGCCTCCCTCTGGCTCCCTGCACATCGCCGCAGCGCCTTCCCCCCTGCCTGCCTCGCCGGTCCCAAGGCCAGAGTACTCTCTGGATGTAGGTGAATGACAACTCCAAAACTCAAGGTAAATTCTTATTACCTATATGCATTACTGTGTTAGAGTGTCATTTTGATTGGTGGTGTGCCCCAGGATCTTGGAAATTTAAAAAGTGTGCCGCAGCTCAAAAAAGGTTGGGAAACATTGGATTAGGTGACTCAATGTGTGTACAATCGCCGGCAATAACTTTTTAAGTCCTCAAGCTGGCTTCCTTTATTGTTTTGAGTGTATTCCCTCCCCAGAGTTTTCCAAAATTGGTTTTACTTTTTTTGAGAGCCATAGGAGCCATATTTCCTATGTTTACCAACACAATTTACCCCAGGAAATGTTTTTGTTGTGATCCAGGTCACTTATTTTCACTCTATTTATGTTTATGATTCCTTGTTATTTTGGCAATTTGTTTCTTTGTCTTAAACGTTTACCTCCAAGATCACCTTATTGAATTCAGAGTTTCCTTCAGGTTAGTAAATAGGTTCTAACACAATTATTTAATCATACAAGAATATATAAGGCATCATATAATAATACACAAATTAAGCATCACACATATTACAATATAACCGCATTGGTACCGTGTCCGAGGGATGGCTGAGTCATAATGTTCATCAAATATGTATAGTTCAGTCCATTCAGAACTCAGAATAGTGTCCGTAGGCTCTAATGAAGAGCAGTGGGCACGGCAACCAAAGGTGCGGTGGAGAAATCCTTGCAAAATAGACCGAAATAAACCTGAGCCGTGCAATCCAGGCTCTTCGGAAATGAAATAAGCAAGCCGACGGAGGTATATTCCTTCAAATCTGGGCCGCTGTGATCCGTTTCGGAATCTTTTTCAAAGGCAAATATCCATTGTGCAGGTTTAGGTCCTACAGGATTACATATTGCATATAATACAACTGATAAAGCATGTTGAACATCACATAACCAATAAACATGTATATATCTCATTTGCGAAGTCGCAATACATACCAGGATTAGGGAGAGAAACCACACGCAGCACTTGGAGCGCGGTGACCGATTAAGGTGAATTACCACCCTTGAGCATACACATTAAATACATTATCCTAAATTAGGAGGGAATGTAAATTGACCGGCTCATTAAGGCCAAAAGGTAATTCGCTTTTTAATTTTATTGTCCAAGATACTTCAAGCTTACGGAGCACCTGTGAAAGGTTTCCGTGTGGTGGAACAAGAGGTTTTTCCAAAACCATTACTCTTAAAGACGCAGGGGAATGCTTTTTCTCCATACAGTGTTGGTAGAAAGGAATTTCTATGCTATTATTATTAATTTTACTCCTGTGTTCAATAAATCTCTGTTTCAACTTTCTCGAAGACATACCAACGTAAATTTTTTGACATTCACAAAAAATCGCATATATGATTGCGGAGGAGGCGCATGTTGCGAAGGATTTAACCGGGAAATGTTTATTTAGTTGGGGGCTGTGGATAGTCCTATCAGTACATATATTTGAACAAATGGAGCAATTCCCACAAGGTCTCGTGCCAACTGCAAAATTAGACTTAGGTGGTTTAATATGGGTGGCATGGGTCAGGATTTGTCTCAAGTTCCTAGTCCGCTTGTGTGCAATAATTGGAGGGCATTCCAGGCCTTTAATATTAGAAATGAGCGGCCAAATTTTTTTTACTATAGATGTGTATGTTCTATTTAGAGGAGTCAGGGTGAGTGGCCAGACTACTCTTTCTGGAGAATGTTTAGTAACTGGGTGCAAAAGAGAGAGGCGATCTTTACTATCAGCTTTGTTTCTTGCGTTTACAACATTGTTGTGGGGATATCCCCTTGGATGAAATCTTTCATCATGTTGTTTGCCTGCGCGTTATAATCAGATAAAGAGGAGCAATTCCGTTTAATCCTGAGGAATTGAGTATAAGGTAAGTTGTATTTTAATTTGTATGAATGGTGGCTTTTAAAGTGTAAGTATGAATTAGTACTTACAGGTTTTTTATAATTTTTGCATTTTAGAACGTTATTGGCTTTAAAGACCGTTAGGTCTAGGAAATTCACACTGTGTTCGCTGGACACAAACGTAAATGAAATATTGGGGTGCCAGCTATTCATCCATTGCATAAATTCCAACTGTGGAAGGTCCTTATTGGCCACTAGGAAAATATCATCAATAAACCGATGATAGATATTAATATGAGATGTAAAGCGTGTATGGTACGGCCCAAAAATATATTCCTTTTCCAGGAAGGCCATAAATATATTGGCTAAGGATGGTGCAGCGGCCTGGCCCATTGAAATTCCATTTTTTTGGACATAATTATAATCGCACAAAATGTCATAAATTTCCATTAGAAAGCTAGTAGGGGTTAATTTTTCTTGCCTATCATCCAGAACGTCCATAAGCATCATTCGTAAGTCTATTAAAGGAACATGTGTATATAATGAAACCACATCAATAGTGTATAAGATGTCATTGGGTTGGACTGTCTTATTCTCAACTTTCCTCAAAAAATCAGAAGTATCTTTTAAGTATGCGGGTGTAGTCTTTACAAATGGTTGTATATGAAAATCGAGGAATTTAGAGAGCGGTTCGAGGAGCCCTCCGCAGCAAGCGAGGATGGGTCTCCCTGGAGGAGGATAGATTTGCTTATGCGTCTTGGGCAAAATATAGAAATGCGGGGTAGTAGGATTACTAACATATAGGTATTCTCCCACTTGGTTGGTAATGTGCCCAAGAGCAACCGCTTCCTCGATAGTATTGCGTATTGTGGTGGCAAATCTTTGGGTTGGGTCACATGGAATTTTTTCATAGAAATTAGCATCACTTAATTGTCTCTGGCACTCCTGAACATAAACATCTCTGTCGAGAATCACTACGGAACCACATTTATCTGCTTTTTTAATTACAATCGAAGGATTATTACCTAATTTATTTAATATTTCCATATCGGTAGCAGATAAATTCCCATAGGATGGTTTTCTAGAGGCATTGGCCTTCTCTATTTCTCTCAAAACAGTATTTTCGAAGGTGCGCACCGCTTGTGAAACATTAGATGGGATAAAGGAGCTTTTAGGCTTAAATTTAGCCAGGGGATTTTGGTCGACATTATAGGGAAGAGCGGAAAAGTGTTCCTTAAGCCTAATTGTTCTGAAAAGAGTGGCCAGGTCTTTGCGAATATCTAAATCATAATGCATAGGAGTATTAACAAAAGAAAAGCCATGATTTAATAATTGAATTTCTTTTGGCGATAGAGAATATTTAGATAAATTTACTACTATGTTTGATTCTGTGGTGGTTTGGCCTTGCGAAAATTCTTTTTCTTATAGTATTGCTTTTTCCCTTGATTCCTGAGGTTGTAGGGCTGTGCTTTAGATCCATCAGAATCAGATGAACGGGGGCCACCTGTTGAATCATCTGATTCTTGAGAGAAGGTGAGGCGCTTGTAGGATTGGCCTGATCTATTAGGGGGTTTAGGAATACGTCCTTCTCTTTTATCCTTTTCATCCCTTTTGATTTTGCCAATTTTTAATTCTCTAATCTCTTTGTAAAGAGCTTGGCATTGTTGCTGGATTTTGTCTAAATCCGCTTGGGGAGTCGGATCTGGAAGATTTTGTCTTATATTAGCTATTTCGCATTTTAATTCCTCAGCCTCACGTGCCGCTCTTTGAACTATCAAGGTCATAAGGTCACGACTACATTTCTCAGTTATTAATCTCCAGTTATTTAAAAATACATCGTCATCCAAATATACGCCCGAAGGCAAATATACTCTCATACCTCTTGGAATCAGGCTCTTCCGAATGTATTCGGAAAGAGCCGAGGCATTGAGTTCCACTCTGACTAAGCGCAATTCTTTCTCTTCGAGGTCTTTGAGAGAGGGGGTGGCCGTGGAGGGGCCGGCCTCGTTACCCGTGTCCTCATTCAGGTTTAATGACCATGCGTTAGTAATAGAATCAGTTTCTTGTTGGTCAAAGGATTCTAAAGCATTCCCCTGCGTCTTTAAGAGTAATGGTTTTGGAAAAACCTCTTGTTCCACCACACGGAAACCTTTCACAGGTGCTCCGTAAGCTTGAAGTATCTTGGACAATAAAATTAAAAAGCGAATTACCTTTTGGCCTTAATGAGCCGGTCAATTTACATTCCCTCCTAATTTAGGATAATGTATTTAATGTGTATGCTCAAGGGTGGTAATTCACCTTAATCGGTCACCGCGCTCCAAGTGCTGCGTGTGGTTTCTCTCCCTAATCCTGGTATGTATTGCGACTTCGCAAATGAGATATATACATGTTTATTGGTTATGTGATGTTCAACATGCTTTATCAGTTGTATTATATGCAATATGTAATCCTGTAGGACCTAAACCTGCACAATGGATATTTGCCTTTGAAAAAGATTCCGAAACGGATCACAGCGGCCCAGATTTGAAGGAATATACCTCCGTCGGCTTGCTTATTTCATTTCCGAAGAGCCTGGATTGCACGGCTCAGGTTTATTTCGGTCTATTTTGCAAGGATTTCTCCACCGCACCTTTGGTTGCCGTGCCCACTGCTCTTCATTAGAGCCTACGGACACTATTCTGAGTTCTGAATGGACTGAACTATACATATTTGATGAACATTATGACTCAGCCATCCCTCGGACACGGTACCAATGCGGTTATATTGTAATATGTGTGATGCTTAATTTGTGTATTATTATATGATGCCTTATATATTCTTGTATGATTAAATAATTGTGTTAGAACCTATTTACTAGTGATATCTAACCAGACTTTTGAATAGATTTCCTTCAGGTTACCCATTGCTTTTTATTTATCAATTAATTATTATTTACTATATTTATATCCTGCCTTTCTTGACTCTGAGAGGGACTCAAGCCGGCTTACGGATAGGAAGCATTTCTTTTCTTTTTTCTTTTGGTGTCAGGAGCGACTTGAGAAATTGCAAGTCGCTTCTGGTGTGAGAGAATTGGCTGTCTGCAAAGATGTTACTTAGGTGATGCCCAGATGCTTTGATGTTTTATTATCCTTGTGGAAGGCTTCTTTCATGTCCCCACATGGGGAGCTGGAGCTGACAGAGGGAGCTCATCTGCACTCTCCCTCGATTCGAACCTCTGACCTGTCGGTCTTCAATCCTTCCTTCACAAGAGTTTAACCCATTGCGCCACCGAGGTCTCCTAACAATTCAATGCCTTAACAAGACTATACAATTAAAATAAACATTTAAATTAAGATCAAAATTGAAATGCATTAAAACATTTTTTAAAACATTACAATCACAATGAAGTTAATTATATACAGAAATCTCACAGAGGCACATATAATTTGGATTGTTCCAGTTTCTTGATAACGTTAGTAGAATAGATCTGGATTGTTACAAACATGTTCACATTTTACCAGTCCACACACTGTCTTATCAGAGAAAGAAAAAAATATGCCACGCAAGAATAAAGAATAAGGAGTTTACTCTTTGTAATGCAGAACAACATATATTCAATCATGTGAACAGTTGCATTGACTCACACAATGTCCTTTGAGAGAGATTCAAATGGTCTTTAGGTGTCTAAAGCCTAGATATGTAACTGTTACCAAAACTCCCAGGCTCAGCTTGTCTCTTGGGGATAGCCCAACCAACCAGCTTTGTGCTTTGCATTTTCAGTTGACACACCCACCAACTTATTTTATATGCCCTAACACAGTTTCCACCAGCTGAATAAAAAACACATCTTTGTAAACCAGAACAAACTGCGTGTTCTTCTCGATTATCATATTCGAGAGAAGTGTCCAGTTTCTCCACCACACAAAAGACAGGGATCATCAAGCTTTTGGCTTTTCCCATCTATATACTGTAAATAAAAATGTAATGTTCATTTGTGGGATTAACATAACTCAAAAATCACACCAAATTTGGACACAATACACCTATCAGGCCAACAAATGACCATCACTCATAAAAACACTGAAAAACACAACAGAAGATACTTAAAAAGACACATATCGACACATATATATGTGTGTATATATGTGTGAAGACTTGGATATGGAACCAAGCCTTTCCAGAATAGGCTGAGATTGGCTATTATCTGAATGTATGACCACGTTTTCAGACTGAGAGGAATGGTTTTAATGGAATCAATCTCACACACCCCCTAATCAAAATCCTGGCTACGGTACTGTCTGAGGCTGAGAGAGTGTGACTTGCCCAAGGTCACCGAATGGGTTTCCTTTGGCAAAAAACTACATAAAACAAATAACACTATGCAACATGATATTTGTTTCTGGATTATAAATATCATTTCTAATAGGTTCTATCAGAAAAAACATGGGAAAAGTATATTAAACTCACAAAACTTGGTTTTTGCCTTAGGGAAATCCTGCAGCACATTTTTCTCTAGTTTTTCAATATTTCATGGAATTCAACACGTTTTTCTTTCATGCCTTTTCTCCTGTAATCTTTCATTTTCAGATTTATCACCTGCCATTAAAAAAAAACCTGGTGGTGGTGGTGGTGGTGGTGGGGAAATGTTGAGGATACTTGTCTTTCCCCTTCAATCTCACTACTCTGGAGTAGACCCCAGGCACTGATTTTAACTCCACTTTGTGGATAAAAGAATTTCTCCTCCAATCTCACTACTGGAGTCCACTTTGAAGCTCCTATCTTTACTCTTCTTAATTCAGAACATATGTACAATGTGATCAGTTGCATCAACTCATATTGAAGTGGTTAAAAAGTAAAAAATACCCCTCCCAAGAGGAGATGCTCTAAGTGCCCGTATGTCAGCAATAATCTGCCCAGAGACAGCAGAACAAAGAAAGAGCCATAAGAATGAGTATATATATCTTGTAACTGCGTAGCTCGGGCGATAGCCATTTTCTTCCTTTACCTCCATGGTAAGAGGGGCTATTCGCCTCAATACTGATCAGATTGAAATTAAAAGTCTTGTTTGGATTCATCGGCTTTGGCTGAGTTCTTCCTCATGGGCTCTTACCAAAAACCCAAATTTCAGTTACTAATCTGGTGCGTTGGCTGGGAAATCTGGGAGCAGTTGCCATGGAGACTCAGCCGAGAATTTTTGGAAGTCAGATGAAGCAACACATATCTGGTGCAGTTGGAGTTCGCTAAAAAAAAAAGGGCCCCACGTACGAGCCATTTCAACTGTACGACCTTGGATCTGTCTTGTCTAGTGGCCGACTAAAGAATCCATTAACAACACTTCGATACAGATAACTGGCCGGCAGAAGGGAGAAAACTTTGGAACAGGCAAGTGTGACACTTTGCGATTCCTGAGGGGTTTTAACTAGTCTGTAATGCCCAGAAGGGGTGACCCTGTCTGAGCAGAGGGTAAAGGGGAGGAATTGCCCCCTTTGACCCGAGTTTATTGTGTTCAAGAAGAAGTGACCCTGACTGAACAGAGAGGGAAAGGGGGAAGAATTGCCCGCCTAGTCCCTGAGTATGTGCACAAAGGTGTGGTGACCGCTAGAGCCAAAAAGAGATTTTTTAAAAATACAAAATGGAAGTAAAAGGAAGGAAAAATGGCCCTCCCTTGTCTCTAAATTCAAATGGCTTTAGACAAAGAAGGCAGGAAACTGCAAAGAAAAAAAGCGGCTACGTGTGTCTGTGTGATTTGCAACAAAAGAGAGAGAAAGAGAGAGTGCTGTTAAAAGAGTGTGTCTGATGTAGTTCAAAACAAGAACCAAAACTATGGGTGAAAAGACTGCATTTAGTTTTAAAAAGAGAAGAGTGTGAACTGTTTTTCTGTTAAAAAAAGGAAGGAATGTATAGGAGACACTTTTGTGCCTTAAGGAAAAGAAAGCTTTGTTCCCAGAACAATCGATAAGAAAAACGCCACTGGAAAAATTGGCAGGTAGGCAAGCATTTCACCTTGTCCATGTCTAAATAATATGAGACTGTTTGAAATACTGAGTTTAAAAGATTCAATTAATGAAATGCCTTATATTCATGTTAAATGATATATTTCTGTGTTTTTAAACTGTAAGGGTGTATACAAAATATATAAAAGCTGATGTTTTCAATAATTGTTTGAATTTTCTGATGTTTATGTTCAAGTTGTGTGTGAAGTGCACAAATAGCTGACCTTGGAAAGTTTGTAAACTGCTAACTACTAACCACTAACCAGTATGTGTGGATGTTTAAAAATGAATATTTGTTGATTTGTGCAAAAATCCTAATTTATTCTGTGTCTATGAGAAAAATGAATTTTGCTTTATAAATATGTATCAGACAACATGAGAATTTACCACTTGGGCTGCATGGATGTTGGCTCTGAGCCAAGAATTGAAAAAAAGAAAATAATCATCTGTGCCTAAATGTTTGGAATGTGAAAAAAACACTGTGAGCTTGCGGCCTATCTGTTGTTCTCAAAAGAAGAAGAAGAAGAAGGGGGTTGGGATTGACTGTGTTAAAGAGCGCCCTCCCTTGTTCTACAGACTGCTATTAGACATTCTTTTCTTTTATGTTGAAGTAAAATGGAAACTGCCACAGGATGGCAGCAGAGAAAAGCAAGTTTTAAATTGAAAAAAGAAGGGGGTCTTTTTAAAAGTCAAGCCGCAGTTTCATGCAGGTGGTTCAGTTTGTCATGAATTTAGCCATGTTTGCCTGAAACTGTGTAAGAACTATTATTTTACAAGATAAGAGATTTCCTAGCAACCTTTCTTGAAATGAAGAATGACCTTTTGAAAGTCAAGCTTGTCTATAGATACAATTTAAACATTATTTCTGTTTGATAACTGATTCAAAGGAAGGCCATGATTTTCACAGCAAAATTTATTTTATGTGGACAACCTTAGACATTAGTCATAATTCTTAGTGTGGAAATGTGCTTACTCTAAGATTTCTTTTGAAAAATGAATTTTGTTACTTTGACTGAAAAGAGATGATTTTTGAATGGGACATTAAAACAGATAGGGCCCAAGAGGTTTTTGCCAGATTTGAGAGACATTGCCAGCAATGAAGGCATTTGTGGCAAGGGAAGAATCAGCAAGAAAGCAGGAGCAAGTTTTCAGAGAGGGAGAGGACATGTCAGAGGAAAAAGAGGAGATTAGAGCCAGAGGCAGGGGGAAGTGGAGTAGCTCGCGGCGCATCTTGGACTGATAACAGAGGAAAAAGTAGAGGCAGAGGACAGCCGAGAGGAGGAGCAAGGTGAACACACAGAGCAGAAGTGCAAGGAGCCTCCCCGTTGTGGACACCAGCGACATCTAGTGCCTCTAACATATGGGATGGCTTCATTGGAGAAATAGAATGGAATATGTTTTTATGCATTGATGAAAACAGTTATGTGGGAAAAGATTGCTTATAGCAGATGGACAGAGGAACCGTGAGATAAATCTTGGAGGAAAACCGTGGAGCTAAAAAGATGGAGTTGGCTGAGAGGACTTTGGAGTGAGAGATCGTAGATATAGAAGCAAAATATATTGATGGAACTAGTGATGGAATTGGCAAAAAGAACTTTGACAGAAGGGTAATTCCCCCTCCCCCTTCTTTCTCACAATCTTTCAGTTTGTCTTTTAAGCTCCTATATGAGATCTCGTTTCTGAAATTGTATGGAACCCTGTTTCTAAATTGGTATCCAAAAAGCACCACCCAATGGCTGTGATGAGTGAAAAGGCTTGTGACATATGAGAACTTTATTTTACAGACTTTCTTTACACAGGACTGACCTTAGAGATTAGAGACTTTTTTCATTTTACTTGGAATTTAATAGACTTATCTCTCCAATCAAGAAGGAAACTGAGATTGTTTTCTTGTGCCAGAGACCAAAAAGATATAAAAGTTGGATATATATGTGAATGGCCATATTTGAGCCTGACAACAAAGGCCAGACTTGATCCAGATTTTACTGAAAACTATATCCTTTCTCAAGTTGAATGATTTCTGTTCTTGAATTGTTCTTGATTGTTAGTTTGATAAGGTTTCATTTGTCTGAGCCATTTTAGTCAAGTGTTCAGGACTATGTTTTTAAAAGGAGACAGAGATTATGTCATTCACAGCTTGATGCCACGCCCCATTACAACAGAATGGGAAAAGGATTCCATCCACCAATTGGTAAAATTTCAAATGCAAAAAGATTGCAAGCACAGGACTGTTGGGTATGTTATTTGCAAATGGCCCAGCTTTTGTTCATCAGATAATTCATTCCCTAGCCCAATTGTTAGGGGTGACCTGGAATAGGACATTGAAAGAAACTTTAGCGAAAATGTGTCAAGAAACCGATTTGAATTGGGTCCAAGTGCTTTCCATGGCATTGTTAAAAATTAGATGTATACCTACACACTTTTGAAATTGTTATTTATGAATTGAGATATGAAAAACCATTACAGAGAGATCCCACAGAAAAAAGGGGGAAATGATGAACGAAAGTACAAGCTTTGAGACAAGTGTTGAAAGATTTATAGCATTATATTGGAGTGTTGTGTTATCCTTTCCCTGTTACTGCTCTGCATTTTTTCTCCCCAGGTGATAGAATGGAATATGTTTTTATGCATTGATGAAAACAGTTATGTGGGAAAAGATTGCTTATAGCAGATGGACAGAGGAACCGTGGTTTAAAAAACAAAAACAAAAAACAACTGGAAACTTGGCCCATTGAGATCAAAGTGAAGAGGGCTATGTGATGTGATGTGACCACCCCAAGCTAGAGGGAGTAAAGCCTTGGATCCATTATACTTGAATCTAAAGAGATACTACTGGAAATAAGCCCATTGAATAGCAGATAGATTATAACCCAGGTGGACTATGACCCAGAGGACCCACTGAAGATATGAGGTCCAGCCAAAGACGACCTTGAAGAGGAAGGGGAGTCAGCATCACGAGGGCCACTCTCCTGGGGACAGGCTGACCGAAAGCCACCCCGAAGAAGGAGGATAGACTTCCAAGAGTCACCCCAATGGCATGAACTTGTGTGAACTTGTGGACTTGGGAGTGGGCAGTTTGGGTTTTCTGTATATTGTATAGTTTTGTTTTGGCTCCCCTGGTGGTGTAAGGAGATTCTTTGCAGGCCTCCACCAGAGAGCAGAAATGATAAGGCTGATCAGTAAAATGTGCTTATTGGGACTGACCATAGTCCCGACGCAGGGCAATTGTATCAAGATACATGCACAACATATGTTTCAGATAGTACACTGGTACATGCACATCCGAAAACAGTAGGGTCATTCTCATCCCTACCTTTAAAAAACAAGGATCCTCAAGTAATACTAGGAGGGTTGCAGTTAACAATTCAGGGCCCTCCTAAGATGTTCTAAGCAGTGCTGGAAGGACTGGATTACATTTTGTTTTAAAAGTTACACAAATTGCACAGATCACTATTCATGCAATGGCCACAACTTCGGTTATGTCAAGACTCAGAATCTGTCTGACATGGAGTGGAAAGAGCTGTATCCTAAATATCCTATGTTTGAGATAAATGCAACTATACTAGTGACAGCATCTGTTCAGGTTGACAGATAAGAGACCCTAACTTGTGGTTCTTCTTTGTCAAATGGGCTACTAGCTATCATCCTGGGGGTATCAGTGTGTTGGTGTGGGCTTTCTAACCCTACCAGTGTGTGAGGACGCTTCAATACTCCGTAAAGATCATGCACTAGAGGTAACTCGATCCAACAAGATTTATTGCAGGTACAACACCTATAAAGCCAAAGCAGTGTCCCATCACCCAAACACACCTTATATACCCCAACCCCCTCCTTCCTTTCCCTTGCAACGTCCTGGAAAGGTTGCATCATGTCCTGCTGACTCAGCAATTCTACTGTCCAAGGGATATGATCTCATCCCCCTCTGAGTCAGCATATTCTTGTTCAGTGTCCAGTGTCCAGAGGAGGTTACATCACTTCCGTTCTGATTCAGCACTTTCCCCAAAGGATTACCTCATCCCAGGGTATTCCCCAATGTCCAGTGTCAAAGCAGGTCAAGGCAGACTGGGAGTCTGAGCCTCCTCAAGGCTAAGAGCTCCCAGCTCTGACAGAATGGCTCCCTCCACTTCGTCCTCCCCCTGCGGGAACAAAACAGCATTCAATCCCTTGGTGGGAGGGGACTTGTGTACCGCTTCAACAAACTGCAATGAAAAGTAGGGTGGATCTTGTTCATCCCTTTTGGTAAAATCAATCTGTATGAAACTTTGTTTACCACCTGGCTTATCCGAAGTGGACCAATATACTTCGGGCTTAATTTCCGGGAAGGTAACCCCAATTTGATGTTCTGAGTGGACAACCAGACCAGGTCCCCCTCCTGATATTCCTCCCCTTCCTGTCTCCGTCTGTCCCCGTACTTCTTATAAGAATCTTGTGCTTTTCTTAACGCTTCGGTGACTTCCTTCCACTCCTCCTGAGCCCGCACTCCCCACTCCTCCCCCCCTTCCTCGGGAGGGCCGAAAAGCTGAGGCAAAGGAACCACTTCCTGCCCGTAAACCACAGCAAAAGGGGATTTTCCAGTCGAGGAGTGTACAGACCCATTATATGCCATTTCAGCATACGGCAACAAATCTGCCCAATTGTTCTGCTCCCTATTACTAAAGATCCGCAAATAACTCCCTAAAGACGTCTGCGTTCGTTCCATGCCCCCATTGCAGCAAGGATGATAAGCAGTAGTAAGCCGTCTCTCAGCCCCTAAACATTCTAAAAACTTCTCCCAGAACCGTGCAGTGAATTGGACTCCTCGATCACTAAGGACCTGTTCAGGACACCCATGTAATTTATATATATGCCGAATATACAATTCTGCCAACCTCTCAGCAGACGGTAAACCTTTCAAAGGAACAAAGTGAGCCTGTTTGGAGAACAGATCTAACACTGTCCAAATATACCTATATCCTCTACTAGAAGGCAACTCACCTACAAAATCTGTACTCACATGAGTCCACGGCTGGACTGGAGTAGCCACCACCTGTATTAGTCCTTGTGGCTTAGCCGTAGGAGCTTTCCCCCTGGCACAAGCCTCACAACTTCGAACGTATTCTCTTACCTCCGCCCGTATGCCAGGCCACCAATAACGTCTTGTCACTGCCAAAAAGGTTTTGGTAAACCCCCAATGACCAGCAGTCTTATGGTCATGCCCTAACTCCAACACCTTCTTCCTTAGACCTCGAGGAATATATATCTTAGATCCTACAAACCATACTCCATCCAGCAATCTGCACTCTTCTTTATGGCTACCTAACCAATCATCCTCCTTATAATGCCCTTGCAACTCCAAATACCATCCTTCCACTTCAGTCTTCTCTTCTTTCTTAATCTCTCTAACCTGGGATCGGGTCTGCACAGCCAAACCCCATTGACTCTTAGTAAATACTCTCTCCAATTCCGCCGGAGGATTAGGGCTCCCTAAGGGGTATCGAGACAGGGCATCCGCCACAACATTCTCCTTTCCCTTAATATGCTGCAATGAAAAATTAAACCGGGCAAAATATTGAGCCCACCTCACCAATTTCGGGGACAATTTCTGAGGAGCTTTCAAATATTGTAAATTCCGATGATCCGTCAACACCACAAATGGGTGGACTGCCCCCTCCAGGAAGTGACACCAAGTCTGCAGTGCACATTTAACAGCAAAAGCCTCTTTTTCCCAAACCGGCCACCCTCTCTCTTGTTCCCCAAACTTCTTAGAGAAATAAGCACAGGGCCTCAACCGACCCAACTCGTCCTCCTGCAACAATGCTCCTCCATATGCCCACGCCGAAGCGTCACACTGCACCACAAATGGTTTCTCGGTATCCGGGTGGATCAGCAAGGGACCCCTAGTAAAAGCTTCCTTCAACTTCTCGAACGCCCACTGGCATTCTTCCGTCCAAGCCAACTTGGCTCCAGGAGACTTTGCCTTCTTGGTCTCCCCCTTCCCTTTGGTCTTTAATAGATCAGTAAGGGGAAGTGTGATGGCTGCAAAATCAACAATGAATGTACGATAAAAGTTGGCTAGTCCCAAAAAAGCCTGCAACTGCCTCCGAGTCTACGGAGCCTCCCAACCCAATACATCTTCAACTTTAGCAGGGTCCATAGCTACTCCCTCTTCACTAATACGATAGCCTAGGAAATCAATCTGATTCTTACTAAACTCGTACTTGCTCAACTTCACATACAACTTTGCCTGCCTCAACCTCTCCAACACTTCCCGGACCAACCGGACATGCTCCTCCTTCGTCTGCGTCACCACCACGATATCGTCCAAATACACAAACACCCCCTTATACAAAAGGGGGTGCAGCACCTCGTTTATTAACTGCATAAATATACCTGGAGCTCCGGCCAAACCGAAAGGCATGACGGTCCATTCAAATAATCCGAGAGGGCAAGAAAAAGCCGTCTTCCACTTGTCACTCTCTTTCACCCTAACCATATGAAAGGCGTCTATCAAATCCAGCTTCGTGAAATACCTACCTCCTCCTAATTGACCCAACAAATCCTTAATCAAGGGCAATGGATAGCAGTTTGTAGTACTCACTGCATTCAACCCCCGGTAGTCTATACATAGCCGCAACTTCCCATCCTTCTTCTCTCTAAAAAGGACTGGGGCTGCAACAGGGGACTCGGACCTTTCGATAAATCCTTTACCTAAATACTCATCGTTTTGCTCACGTAAAACCCCCTTCTCTCGTACGGACATGGCGTATATTTTAGGTTTCGGCAATAAAGCCCCTTCCTTAATCTCAACCTTACATTGCACATTCCTAAGGGGGGGAAGGCACTTGGCTAACACAGGATCAAACACATCAGCATAATCCCAATATTCTTCAGGTACCCCTTGTACCTTAACCCGATTTCCTTTATCCCCCCTAGAGTCACATTGCAATAATCCTAATTTCCAGTCAATCTTGGGATTGGCTTGTTCTAACCATGGCAAGCCCAATACCACCTCATGGCCTTTTATAGGGGCCACCACAAAGTCTATCTCTCCTTCCCATGGCCCCACCCGGCCCTTTAACCCCTTAGTACCCAAAGGAAACGGTCGATAAATGACCCATCCAATTGCGCAAACTGTACAGGGGCAGGCATGATTTCAGTATTACATTCAAGATTTTCTACTAAACTTGGTGACATAATGTTTTCAGAACATCCACAATCTACCAAAGCTTGATGGCTTTCATATTTCCCCCTTTTACATAATTCCAAAGGGCACTGAATACTCTGGGGACTAACACTCACCCCAATACCCTGCGACTCCCCTTTGGCCCCCAAAGCAGCTCTAGCAACAGCCACTCTCTTGGGGTCTGGCACTTGCTTCTTTTGACACTGTGCCGCTAAATGTCCCGGTTGAGAACACACAAAACAAAGGCCTCTCCCCAGCACTGGCTTTCTCACGACACTGGGTCTCCCTTCACTGGCACCACCACGCCTGGGCTCTCCTCCGCCTATTCTCCTTTCTCCCAAGCCACGTCCTGGTCCACGAAATCTCCCCGTCTGGAACTTTCGCCGCTGCACTTGAGCCAGGATCCCCTCGACATTCCCAGACAACTGGATCCATCCGTCGACATCACCTGGATCCCCACGATGAAGGCACCATTCTAGGATCTCTCTCCGCAAGCCATCTTTAAACAATTCCAGCAACGTTGCGGGGGACCATTCAGCTACTTTCCCCGCCAGGCTCATGAACTCATCTGCATACTCCGTCACCGAACGGGTGCCTTGGGTCAAGCTCCTCAATGCCTCCTTGGCCTTCACTCTCTCAAGAGGGTCTCGAAAACGATTCCTCACCGCCTGTAGGAATCCACGCAATGTTCTCAAACACGGGTCTCTGCGATCATGGCACTGAACGTACCACTCAGCCGCCCTTCCTTTGAAGACCGCACCAACAGCTCGCACCCGGCTGCTGTCACTCAAGTAGAGGTGACCATAATCCTCCATATGGTCACTCACGGCCGCTACAAAGAAAGCCACTTTATTAGCCTCTCCTTCGAACTCCACACGTAGAGGCTCCTTCCTCGGTCTCCTCTCAACATCATGGAAACGGGATTCTTTCCACTGCGGAACCTCCTCCGACATCCGGATCCCTCTTCCTAACCCCGCTGGTTGCGGGCGCTCCGAAGATCGTCCCTCTCTAGGACGGGTATAGGCTTCCTTTTCCAATTGAACCGGAGGCAATCCCACCGTCCTTCTCACGTGGCGGTCTCCATCTGTCCACACTCCCATGGGAGATCTAGGACGCACATCAGACCTCTCGCCATCCATCCAGGAATGCCACGTGAAGTTTCCACCTCCAGGTGCATTCCACATCGAATCTTCTTGCTCCCTCCTCGACATCACTCTGGACACCCTCCGGAGGGAATGTTCCATCGCCTCCATCCTGCACCGTATCACTTCCATCTCCGTCGGAGACTCCGGTTCAGGGGTCTCACTCCCACACGCAGGGCCCTTGGCCTTGCTTCTCACTGGGTCCACCTGAGCTGGCATGCCACTCCACACCGCTTCTCTGGTCCCTCCGGTCTTCCGGAAATCCACCTGAATGGCAGCACGAGCACCCCGCGCTCCAATTTCTCTGGATGCACCTTCAACTCCACTGGAGCCCACCTGAGTAGGAAACATCCTCTGTCTTCCTACTTCTCTGGGCTCGTCCAGGACTCCCACATGGTCAACAGTGGTCCACTCCCACTCCATCGTTCACTGGACCTCTTCTGGAGCAAGGTTCCAAGTGTCCAAATAATCCTCTTCCTCCGACGCCAACCTCGCCATACTTGGAAAGTTGAAACCGGCTTTGGCTTCTGTGAGGACGCTTCAATACTCCGTAAAGATCACTCACTAGAGGTAACTCGATCCAACAAGATTTATTGCAGGTACAACACCTATAAAGCCAAAGCAGTGTCCCATCACCCAAACACACCTTATATACCCCAACCCCCTCCTTCCTTTCCCTTGCAACATCCTGGAAAGGTTGCATCATGTCCTGCTGACTCAGCAATTCTACTGTCCAAGGGATATGATCTCATCCCCCTCTGAGTCAGCATATTCTTGTTCAGTGTCCAGTGTCCAGAGGAGGTTACATCACTTCCGTTCTGATTCAGCACTTTCCCCAAAGGATTACCTCATCCCAGGGTATTCCCCAATGTCCAGTGTCAAAGCAGGTCAAGGCAGACTGGGAGTCTGAGCCTCCTCAAGGCTAAGAGCTCCCAGCTCTGACACAGTGTTAATCATCAAAGGAACCCCAACCCAGAAAGAGGCAGAAGAGGGAGGTTCCAGCCGGAAAAATGGGTGCTGGGTGCGATGACACAGTGATCATTGAGGATCAACTGTCTTGACACCAAAGCCAAAGGGTGGGAGCCGGAGCTATCACTGAGATCCTGTCTTTAGGATCATACCCAGGAATAATAACCCATGACAATCAAAAGAGCATTGTGAGGCTTATCTGTCGCCTAGAAAAATTCATCAGTGCCACTGAGAAAATAGTTAGAGCATTGCAAACTGAAGCTGAAGAGTTAAGTCAAATGGTGATGCCGCAGAAAATGGCCTTAGATTACCTCTTGACAACAAAGGGAGAATTTTGTGCAATGATAAAAATACAACTGCTTAATACCATTTCAAAATGTGAACCAAACAATAGAAGATGACCTAGAAAAGCTACAGGTCATGATTCAGCATAATGTTAATGAACCATCTCAGTTTTCATGGCTAACTTCATGGTTGCCAAGTCTGGCCTGGTTAAAAGAGTTGGTGATCGTGGGCTTCATTATATTTGTGATAATTGTTCTTGTTTTATTGATAACACCATGCCTTGTTCCTTTGATTAGAAGGACCATTGAGAATGTGATTCATGTTACAACCCAGAAGAGTGTCATTAATGTGCAGAAAATGAGATGTTTATGTTTACAGAATAAGCCAGATTTATATGATTATTGCTGGAAATCTTACAGAAAGATATGATGATGCATAATTATGGTTGCAAGCTTGCAGGCTTCGCTAGCAACAAAAAGAGTGAGGAATGAAGGGGTTAAAAAGTAAAAGGTACCCCTCCCAAGAGGAGATGCTCTAAGTGCCCGTATGTCAGCAATAATCTGCTCAGAGACAGCAGAACAAAGAAAGAGCCATACTAAGGGTTAATGTGAAAAATGTTACTTGCTGATAAGAATGAGTATATATATCTTGTAACTGCGTAGCTCGGGGCGATAGCCATTTTGTTCCTTTACCTCCATGGTATTCGCCTCAATACTGATCAGATTGAAATTAAAAGTCCTGTTTGGATTCATCGGCCTTGGCTGAGTTCTTCCTCCTCATGGGCTCTGCAACCAAAAACCCAAATTTCCGTTACAACATAATGCCCTTATATGAGAGATTTAAAATGGTCTTTCCTTGTCTATAAACTCCTTCAGCAGCTCATGAAGCGAGAGCACACTCCAAACTCTGTCTCTCTCTGCTTCTCTCTTCTTCTCTCTGCACCTGCATAGCTCAAGGCAGAACAATAATGTAACAGTAGCCAAAAGTCTCAGGCTCAGCTTGCTCCCCAGGCATTGCTCGACCAATCAGCTTCATGCATCTTATTTTACAGCTGACACACATATTAACTGATTCCTTGCATGCTCCAACATTATATGAGTCTCCACTGCCATATAATTCAGTTCAAAGTAGATAATCTGGATTGTATATGGCAGTGTAGAAGGGGTCAGAGAGATAATAATATAATAATAAAACTTTATTTCTAACCCGTATCCATCTCCCCAAAGAGGACTCGGAGCGGCTTACATGGGGCCGTGCCCGAACAACAAATCACAAAAAAAAAAAACATCAGAAAACAATAAATACAATAAAAGCAATAATACAATAAAAATACAACTTTGAAAACAGAACAACACAGGTGAATCTAAAACAGAAACGACAAGGCGGGCCACATGTACTGTACATATAAAATGTTTAAAACTCGGGGGAGATAACTGGAGTAGTATCAAAACATAGGGGGAAGAGGTCCAAAAAACGGGAGCATTTGGGGAATCTAATCTCCAAAGGCCTGGTGGAAAGGATACTGCTTAGCTTTCCTTTTCCTTCAAACACATTTACAGATTATAGAAAGAGAAACCGAAATATGAGCATTCAGTATATAAGCAATCTAAGACAAGTGTGGGTCAGTTAGTGGATGTGGAGGCTAGAAGTGGAAGCTGGGGTGAAATTATCATTGAATAATTGAAAAAAAGTAGAAGTGGCGAAGGCAAGAAGAGACAGAGACAAGAAGGAATTAAAGCAGAGACACAGCTATGGTGTAAGAATTCATCTATATGAGAATGGGTTTGAGGAATCAGCTTGCCTAAAAAACACCTCTACAAAGAACTGCTTGCTTGAAACCTGGAAGGAAGTCCTCAGAAAAAGTGTAAGATCTATATATAAATATCTCGGATAGATTTAGGGTGCATCTACACTGTAGAATTGATGCTGTTTGACATCACTTTAACTCTCATAACTCAATCTGATGGAATCATTGGAGTTATAGCTTTACCTTCTCTGCCAAAAAGTGCAGTGCCTCACCAAACTACAAATCCCAGAACTCCATAGCATTCAGCCTTGGTAGTTAAAGAGGTGACAAACTGCATTCATTACACATAGTAGATGCAGCCTTAAAGGAAGCTATTTATTCACTATTTGTTTATGTTTATTCTATTGCTTAGTTGGGAATTTGTTCTAAACATTACTCTCCAGCAGTCAAAATTTGACATTAATCCTTTGCCATCCCATTTTCAAGCCGGTTATAATATTGTGTTTGTTTCTCTTTTTCTCCCATATCATCCCTTTGTCCTCAGCTTATTTCGGCAGCTGCAAACTGAGTTCAACATGCCAAAGTAGTTTGCACTTCATTAACTTGAATCTTACTCTTTCTTGCAGAGAGGTAAATGCAAACGGCTGCAGAATCTCCTAACACGTGTATTCTTTTTCATTAATAACATTTGTTTGATGTTATTTTACCACATATTATTTCAATGATAATTTGTTGCAGGGTATGTGTTCATTGTTATTTTATTTATTTATTTATTTATTTATTTATTTATTTATTTATTGTTTTGACTTCTAGACCACTCCTAGGAGCTCGGGGCAGTTTACAACAGGATAAAACACATATAATAGTAAAATCAACACATTAGTACATTAAAACACGTTAAGTAAGTGTACACTCTATTACACTTTAAATGAGGACTAACAGTGAGAATGCTTGATGGAAGGACCGTCTTGCATGCTCTCCGGAAGGAGGATAGTTCTGTGATTCCTCGTACTTCATCGGGTAGGGCGTTCCACGTTGTTGGTGCCACCACCGAGAAAGCTCTTTGCCTAGTTGTGAACAGATGGTATGTCCAGATTGTATGTCTTCAAATTGTTTAAGTTTTCTAATGACCCTAAAGGCAAACTTACCACAGGGATTTGTTTTTGTTTTTTTAAAAAGATTTTTATTGAATATTTCAGATATAAAACACAAGAATTAGAACTTATACATATAACAATTTGAGTGTGCGTCTCCAGAGCTAGCTGCTCTGGCAGACAGAAAAGGAAAACAGAAAGTCCATCTTAGAAAGCAAGATAAAGAATAGCGAGTGTTAAGAGTGTGACAGAAGCTCGGGATTATTTCTCCTCGAGCTTATACAGAGTGTTTAACAAAAGACAGTTGGAGGTTTGACGGGGTTTCCTTTCATTTCGACTTCTGTGGCTGGTTGCCTTTCTTTCCCTTCTTATAGTTTTCCACAGTGGATAATTGGTGTCCTCTATTATATAAGATAAAAAAAAATATGGAAAAGGGACAGCAAGGACAGGGATTCCAGACATACCTCTTCTATCTGATTTCAACCCTGCCCCCTTATCTTTATGCTTTTTTCTTGGTCCCCTTTAACTTATTCCTCCCCACTTCCCCACCTTCTTATATACTCTTCACCTTCAGATCTATATTTTTTCCTTCTTAAAGTACTCCCTCAGGTCCGACCAATCCCATTTATTGTTTCCCTCTTCCTCCCTTCTATTTGTCTTTCTTTCTTCTCTTAGAGCTTCAGTCAGTGCTTCCATTTGCACTGTCTCCATCACTTTCATCTGCCATTCCTCCTTGGTGGGGGCCTCCTGGGATTTCCAGTGTTTGGCTAGTACCATCTTGGCCGCCGTGGTGGTCAAGATGAACATTTTTCTGTCCTTCTTTTCCCAGGAGGGGTCCACAATTCCAAGGAGGAATAGTTCCGGTCTTTTTTCAATCGTTCTTTTTAGCATTTTCTCTAACTCGGTGTGTATCTCACTCCAGAATTTTTCTGACTTAGGGCACAACCACCATAGGTGAAAGTATGTGCCCGAATTCTTTTTTTTTGCAATTCCAACAATCTGGATTTTGATTTTTATACATTTTTGCTAGTTTATTTGGTGTGAGGTACCACCTGTATATTAATTTAATCCAGTTTTCCCTGTATTTGTGGCAATAGGAGATGTTGACATTGTTTTTCCATATGACTCTCCAAGTGTCCTCTTTAATCTTAAAGCCTATGTTTCTGGACCATTGGGCTTTATAGTTCTCGTCATTTTTCCTTGGTTGGTTCCAATTTAGTAGGGTTTTATATATACGTCCTACTTTTTTTGGTTTATCATCAAATATTACCTCTTCAATCTCATTTTGGGTATCCTCAAACCCAATTTTTATGTCTTCTCTATATTTTTCCCTTAATTGCAGATATGAAAACCAATCTATTTCTTTATTCTCCTCTATCTGCTCCTTTGTCCGTAGCTCGTATTTATTTCCATTCCAACTTAGAGTGTCATTGTAGGTCAACCATCTCCTATTGTCTAGTTGACGGATTTTATATGCTTCCATCGGAGACGTCCAAAGTGGGATTTTCGATCCCATTTTTTTAAAATATTTGTTCCATATTTTTAGTAAAATATTTCTTGTGCTATGATTTGTGAAGTTTCTGTCCGCTTTTACTTTATTATAGTGCAGGTATCCGTGCATGCCAAATTTCAAATCAAAACCTTCTAGATCTAGCAATCTGTCGTTTTTTAGTCTGCACCACTCCCCCAACCAGTTGAGGCAATTGGCTTCAAAATAATATTTTAAGTTCGGGATGCCAATACCCCCCTTTTCTTTTGCTTGTTGCAGAATCTTCCATCGTACTCTGGGTTTTTTCCCTCCCCAGATAAACTTCGAGAGGTCCTTATCCCAGATGTTAAATTGTGCCTCTTTCCTGATTACAGGGAGAGATGCGAACAAAAAGTTTAATTTGGGCAGCACCATCATTTTTACTGATGCCACCCTCCCTAGGAACGACAGATTGAGCTTTGACCAGTGGCCCAGCTCTTTCTTGATTTCTTCCCATTTAGGTTTATAATTGTTTTTAAAGAGCTTGGAATTTTTTGAGGTTATAGTCACCCCCAGGTATTTCACCTTATTTGATATTCTTATTCCCGTTTTTTCCTGGAGTTGCTTTTTCGCTTCTTCCGTCAAATTTTTTACTAGAATTTGGGTTTTTTCTTTATTTATTTTAAAGCCCGCTACCTTTCCAAATCTTTCAATCTTATCAATCCACTGTACCATGTGTTCCCTAGGGTTTTCCACGATCAGCGCGAGATCATCTGCAAAAGCTAAAGCTTTTATTTCCCTCTTTTTATGTTATTCCCTTTTAGATTCGCGTCTTTCCTGATGTCTTCTAAGAGGGTCTCCAACATGAATATAAACAGCAGGGGGGAGAGGGGGCACCCCTGTCTCACTCCTTTTTGTATATTAATTTTATTCGTCTTTCCTTGGTTGACTATTATCCTTCCCTGTTGTTCTGAATATATGGCTTTTATAATTTTCATGAAAGCGAACCCAACATCAATTTCCCTCAGGAGCTCTTTTAGATAGACCCAATTGATCTTATCAAATGCTTTTTCCGCGTCCACAAATACAAACGCGATCTCCCTGTTGATGTTTCTATCGTAGTAGTCTATCAGGTCTAAAATGATCCTCACATTTGTAGCTAATTGTCTTTTGGGAAGAAACCCATTTTGGTCATCTTTTACCCAGATGTTTAAAAATATCTTAAACCTCTCTGCCATTATATGTGTAAAGATTTTATAATCTACGTTAAGCAAGGAGATCGGTCTGTAACTCGTGGGACTTGTTGGGTCTTTCCCCTCCTTTCTTATCAGGGTTATGTTGGATTCTCTCCATGTGTCAGGGATGTTACCTTCCGCCATGATCTTATTAAATAATTCCTCCATTATTGGGATTAGCACTTCTTGAGAGGTTTTGTAATACTCCGCCGGGTATCCGTCTGGCCCTGCTGTTTTACCTCCTCGCATTGCTTTTATCGCCTCCTCTATTTCTTCTTTGGTTATCCTCTTGTTCAGAGTTTCTCTTTCTTCCTCGGTAATTTTTCCTAGTTTTTTCTCACAGATATAACCCACCACTTCTTCTTCCTCTATCTCGTCCCTCTTATAGAGGTCTGAGAAAAAGGCTTCAATGACTTCTTTAATTTCTTCCTCTTTAGTGTACTCCTTTTGATCTATTTTTAATTTCTCTATAAAGTTCCTTTTCCTCTTTTGTTTTAATTGCCAGGCCAATAACTTGCCTGGTTTATTGGCTGACTCGAAGTACTTCTGTTTTAAATATCTTAAATTGCTTTCTAGCTTTCTTAATTCAGTTGTGTCCAATTGTTTCTTCCATACCTCTAGATCGCTTTTTATCTTTTTATTCCCTGGTTTAATTTTTAGATCCTTCTCAAGCATTTCTATTTTGCCCTTTATTTCTTGGATTTCTTTCTCTCTTTTTTTTCCAGAAGGATTGTTACACAGGGATTTGTTAAAGGGGGTTTGCCTTTGCCGTTCTCTGAGGCTGAGGCCTCTTCCTCACAGCTGAATAAAATTCCACAATATCTGCTTTCAAATTAGGGCCCTTCCACATAGCCATATAAGCCAGAATATCAAGGCAGAAAATCCACAATATCTGCTTTGAACTGGGTCATTTGAGTCCACACTGCTATATAACCCAATTCAAAGCAGATAATGTGGGATTTTATACAGCTGTGTGGAAGGGGCCCTCAATATCAGTTCAAAGCAGATATTGTGGGATGTTCTGCCTTTTTTTTATAAAGAAATTTTCTGCTCCACCAAACTTTGTGTCCACAGTAATTTTTAATGAGAAGGCTCTAAGAAAAGGCATACAGGCAGGTCCCAAGTTATGAACAAGATAGGTTCTGTAGGTTTGTTCTTAAGTTGACCCGGGGAACTGCCTGTAATTCTAACAATTATACTAGTGTAACTAGCTCTGGTTTTACTTGAAGAGTGGGTGAGAGCTGTTTGGAATTGAAGCAGTTTTAAAAAGAATTGATCTGCTTTTGTGTAGGAACATCATCCCCACGGCTTGTCTCCATGGCCTTTGAGACCATTTGGAGGGAACGTGAGAAGCTCATCGCCTTTCTTGAAAGGGCTCCTGATCGCATATTGGACGATGCAGCCTCCCAAGGTTTTATCTCAGAGACAGATTACAGTGAATTGGACACGCTTCAGTGCTCCAAAGAGAAGTTGCGCAAACTCTTGGTCAAGATCCAACTCAAGGGCGAAGTGATATGCCATTGTTTTCTGGAAAGCATACGGAGTATCTTTCCAGACCTGCCTGCTGCCTTATGGCCTCCAGCAAGTGGTGAGTTGATGTTTGATAGGATTCCCAGTTTCACCAGTCATATAATCATAGGGCCATCCACAAAGGCCATCCAGTCCAACCCCATTTGCCATGCAGGAACACACAACCAAAGCACTCCCGATAGATAGCCTCTGCTTAAAAATCTCCAGAGAAGGAGACTCCACCATGCTCCCAGGAAACATATTCTTCTCTCAAAAAGCCAGGAATTTCTTCCTAATATTTAGATAGAATCTCTTTCTGTGAAGTTTGGTCTCACTGCTCCATGGCCTAGTATCTAGAGTAGCTTACCCTTTCCTCAATGTGACATCCTTTGAAATATTTAAACATGGCTATCATGTTCCCTCTCAACCTTATCTTCTAGCTCAACATACCCACCTAAGCTTGGCTTCCAGACCTTTGAGCATTTGTTTGCCCTTATCTGCACACTTTCTATATTGGTGAATGTAGACTCCATTAATGCTACATGGGAACTTTTGAAACGGGGTACAGGGAGCTATCCTTTTGGGTCCTGCCCCAAATCTTGAGAGAGAGAGCTGTCAGAATAAATCCAGCTTTCCCATGATTTTGGCAGTTTGCGCGAAACTGCAGGGATACATCTATTTTATAGAACGAATACAAGTTGACATCACTTCAACTGTCATGGCTCAATGCTGTGGAATACCACTCTTTGGCAGAGAAGATTTAACACTTCAAAATGTAACTGCCATGATTGCACATTATTGAGCCATGGCAGTTAAAGTGGTGTCAAACTGCATTAATTCTACAGTGTAGATTCACCCTGAGTATCCTCCTGCACTCTGTCCATCTCCCTCCACTAGTGAGCAGCAGAAATGAAGGTCCCTCTTGGAGCTTACTTGCATCTGAGAAGGACACAAAACTACAAATAGTGTTAACGTCCTGCCTGCTTGGTGTAGTGATGTAGAACCAGAGACAAAATCACCACTCCTGAAGGAAGGCAACAGCAGACTCGTTTGCAGTTTCAGTTCACAGGAATCAAGCTTTTATTGTGAAAAGCAATTGCTTTTGAGATTCCAAGCATTAGACACACAGGGTGACAGGGCAATGACCTGGCAAGGAATCTGCCCCCACTTTAAAACCAGCAATATTTATTGACATTTCTAAACGTTTATTTCCTATCTTGCAAGACCAAGCATAGCCAAGCCCTTCCCATATAAGGCTATCTTCCCAACTTTCACTTTTAAGCTTATTTTTACCACACACCTTTCCCATATAAGGCTATCTTCCTCCCCAACTTTCACTTTTAAGCTTATCTTTACCACACACAAGTTGTTTTTCTAGTACATTTCCAAGTATCACTGTCTTCTAAGTACATTTGCAAAACAAGCTCTTTATCTTTTCTGTCCCTACTTGCTGTTTCAAAGCAACTAAAGCAAGAGGGAGAGAGGTCTAATTTATCCATCCTTGGTTTTTCCCATTTTGGGGACCTCTCTACCACATTAGGTTCCTGGTCACAAGGTTCCATACTTTTTGCAGTGTTTTCATCAAACCTCTGTGTTCTGGAGTTGTAAAATCGCTTCTCCTCAGCTTTTGAAAATGGTAGTGTTGCTGGCTGCAAAGAGCTGTGAGCAAACTAAATTAAGGTGATAATTAATAATAAATGCAGCACCCTAACTGCACTGCATTTATGGCCTTAAAATATGTAACCTTGCAACACACCTCGAGGTGTTGGCCACTATTCTCCCCATTTTACAATTGAATTATCTGAGGTTGAGAAATTGTGACTTCATGGCACCTGTTGAGTTCAGAGCTGCGGTGTGGTAAAGGCTATAAATGAGCCAGAACTTCCTTTGAGTATCTGAAATAATAAGATATTTTTTCAATTAGCAGAAAACGGCACTGAGGAATAATAATAATAATAATAATAATAATCTATACAAATAAAAATGTAATGTTCGTCTGTGGGATTAACATAACTCAAAAACCACTGGATGAATTGGCACCAAATTTGGACACAATACACCTATCAGGCCAACAAGTGGTCATCACTCATAAAAACACAGCGGAAGAAACTTAAAAAGCCAAAAATAAAAAAATACTTTATAATGCATGTGCAAAACCACATATATACAAATATACACACACAAAACACATGTACACAGACTGAGCCACAGCAACGCATGGCAGGGGATGACTAGTCTAAATAAATAAAAATGTAATGTTTGTTTGTGGGATTAACATAACTCAAAAACCACTGGACGAATTCACACCAAATTTGGACACAATACACCTATCAGCCAACAAGTGACCATCACTCATAAAAACCGACTTGAGCTGCCTTCGGGCTGAGAAAGGCGGTATATAAATACGATAAATAAAAAAAATGCTGAAAAACAGTGGCAGGGGAATGCTAATAACAACAACAACAACAATGTTTTTTTTTCAAGTACTGAACACCGAGGTTAGCAAAGCAGAGTGTTCTCTGGGCATTCTCACTGTTGTCAGGAGTGAATGGACAACAGAAAAACTAATAGTATTATTTTCACAGTGTAATCAATCGGCATTAATGCTTTGCATACTACTATAATTGGGCAGAGGTCGGATTTCTGTTCAGTTGACAGTAGAGGAGCCAAAAGAAAAGAGAAAAGACTCGGGTACAAATTATGAACAAACTTAATTGGTTTGAGGGTGTCCCAAATACAGGCAGGTCCCAAGTTATGAACAAGATAGGTTTTGTAGGTTTGTTCGTAAGTTAACCCGGGGACTGCCTGTAATTCTAACAATTACATTAGTGTTCATTCTGTTTCCCCTGTTGTTTACTATTGGGAAAATGCACCCAGTTATTCAGATGAATGTTTAAAACAATCTAACCAGCTAATCCAGATCCCCATCCCTTCTTTGTTTGTAGATATACATGTCTTGTTCATAGGGAATGTGCATCAAATATTTAATGCAGAGCTTGGGAGATATACTCCCATACAAGCTCCAAGATCCTTTTCAAGCTCTGGTTTTACTTGAAGAGTGGGTGAGAGCTGTTTGGAATTGAAGCAGTTTTAAAAAGAACTGATCTGCTTTTGTGTAGGAACATCATCCCCACGGCTTGTCTCCATGGCCTTTGAGACCATTCGGAGGGAGCGTGAGAAGCTCATCACCTTTCTTGAAAGGGCTCCTGATCGCATATTGGATGATGCAGCCTCCCAAGGCTTTATCTCAAAGACAGAGTACAGTGAATTGGACAGACTTCAGTGCTCCAAAGAGAAGATGCGCAAACTCTTGGTCAATATCCAACTCAAGGGCGAAGTGATATGCCATCGTTTTCTGGAAAGCATACGGAGTATCTTTCCAGACCTGCCTGCTGCCTTATGGCCTCCAGCAAGTGGTGAGTTGATGTTTGGTAGGATTCCCAGTTTCACCAGTCATATAATCATAGGGCCATCCACAAAGGCCATCCAGTCCAACCCCATTTGCCATGCAGGAACACACAATCAAAGCACTCCTGATAGATAGCCTCTGCTTAAAAATCTCCAGAGAAGGAGACTCCACCATGCTCCCAGGCAGCATATTCTTCTCTCAAAAAGTCAGGAAATTCTTTCTAATATCTAGATAGAATCTCTTTTCCTGAAGTTTGGTCTCACTGCTCCATGGCCTAGTTATCTAGAGTAGCTTACCCCTTCCTCAATGTGACATCCTTTGAAATATTTAAACATGGCTATCATGTTCCCTCTCAACCTTATCTTCTAGCTCAACATACCCACCTAAGCTTGGCTTCCAGACCTTTGAGCATTTGTTTGCCCTTCTCTGCACACTTTTTATATTGGTGAATGTAGAATCCATTAATGCTACATGGGAACTTTTGAAATGGGGTACAGTCAGCTATCCTTTTGGGTCCTGCCCCAAATCTTTATTTTGACAGCTGTCAAAAGAGAGACAAAGGGCCATTCCATGCAGCCCTATATCCCAGAATATCAAGGCAGAAAATCCCACATTATCTGAGTGTGGACTCAGACAACCTAGTTCAAAACAGATATTGTGGGATTTTCTGCCATGATATTCTGGGTTATATGGCTGTGACCCCTTCTACACAGCTGCCTTGATATTTTGGGAAATAGGGCTGTGTTGAAGGGCCCAGAGACAGCTCTCTCAGGGCCCTTCCATAAAGCCATATAATCTAGAATATTAAGGTAAAATAACCCACAATATCTGCTTTGAACTGGAATATCTGAGTCCACACTGCCATATATCCCAGTTCCAAGCAGATAATGTTGGATTTTATTCAGCTCTGTGGAAGGAAGGGGCCTTAAAGCGTAAAGCAACACAGAGACACACTGAGTGTTTAATCCAGCTTTCCCATGATTTTGGCAGTTTGTGCGAAACTGCAGGGATACATCTATTTTATAGAACGAATACAGGTTGACATCACTTTTACTGTCATGGCTCAATGCTGTGGAATACCAGGATTTGTAATGGGGGGGGGGGGGGCACCAGCACTCTTTGGCAGAGAAGGTTTAAAACTTCGAAATATAACTGCCATGATTGCACATTATTGAGCCATGGCAGTTAAAGTGGTGTCAAACTACATTAATTTTACAGTGTAGATTCACCCTGAGTATCCTCCTGCACTCTGCCCATCTCCCTCCACTAGTGAGTAGCAGAAATGAAGGTCCCTCTGGGAGCTTACTTGCATCTGAGAAGGACACAAAACTACAAATAGTGTTAACGTCCTGCCTGCTTGGTGTAGAATCCTGGTCACAAAAAGGTTCCATACTTTTTGCAGTGTTTTCATCAAACCTCTGTGTTCTGGAGTTGTAAAATCGCTTCTCCTCAGCTTTTGAAAATGGTAGTGTTGCTAACTGCAAAGAGCTGTGAGCAAACTAAATTAAGGTGATAATTAATAATAAATGCAGCACCCTAACTGCACCGTATTTATGGCCTTAAAACAGGGGTGCTCACACATTTTCAGCATGCGAGCTACTTATAAAACAACCAAGTCAAAATGATCTACCTACCCACTACAAAAATGTGAAACATACAACACAATATCTGCTTTGAACTGGGTTTTCTGAGTCCACACTGCCATATAATCTGATTCAAAGCAGATAACATGGGATTTTATTCAACTGTGTGGAAAGGACCTCAGATAACCCAGGGCCAGAAGCACCTGGCCGGCGTCAGGAGCCTGCGGGGCCGAACTGAGCCTTCCTTCCGCCCTGCCTGCGATCTACCAGGACACCCTACGCCAGGGGTGTCCACACTTTTTCAGCATGCGAGCTACTTATAATAAAACCAAGTCAGAAAGATCTACCAAGGCAGGAGAGGGGAGGGGGAGGGGCTTGGCACGGCCTGGCTCCGCCCCCTCTGGCTTCAGCGCTACCAGCAGCTTCTGCAGGCTTGAGGAGGGCAGTGCCAAGCCAGTGGTGGCATAGCTAGCACAAGGCTGGCTTGGCCCTGCCCTCCTCAAACCTGCAGAAGCTGCTGGTAGCGCTGAAGCCGGGGAGGGGGCGGAGCTTGGTGTGGCCTGGCTCTGCCCCCCTCTGAGAAGCGCCCCATCCGGCTGCGATCGACCTCCTTCGGTCCCGCGATCGACTTCCTGGGCAGCCCTGCCCTACGCGATCTAACAGTAGATCACGGTCTTAATGAGCACCCCTGCCTTAAAATATGTAACCTTGCAACACACCTCGAGGTGTCGGCCACTATTATCCCCATTTTACAGCTGAATTATCTGAGGTTGAGAAATTGTGACTTCAAGGCACCTGTTGAGTTCAGATCTTAGGTGTGATAAAGGCTATAAATGAGCCAGGCGCCAGTCCCAGAACTTCCTTTGAGTATCTGAAAGAATAAGAAAAGGGCACTGAGGAATAATAATAATCTATACCAGGGGCACCCACACCTTTTCAGCCTGCGAGCTGCTTTAAAAAAAAGTCTAAAGATCACCTGTTGTTGTCTGTGCCACCTTCCTCCGCTCGCACGTGCACGCTCCCAGCGCCGCTTTCCTCTGCTCGCGTGGCTTTGGAGACTGCTTCGAGCATTGGCGCATGTGCTCTGGGTGGAACCGGATGGAGGCAGAGCGTGGAGCTCTTGAGGTGTGGGCTGGGCAGGGCGGCAACAGAGAAGGGGGAGGCCGAAGCAGCCCGAGGCGGAAGAAGCAACGCTGAAGCGGCTCTAGGGGGAAAAGAGCCAGGCCGGCTCGGCCTCAGAGGGCTCAGCCTCCTGAGGGGTGATGCGATTGACAGCCATTGAAGAAGGAAGAAGCCGCGCTGGCGGAAGAAGGCTGCGGCGGGAGAGCTGGAGTGACATACCGGGAGCATACCACCCCCTTTTTGTGTCAGCTCCACTGGCTGCCTGTCCATTTCCAGGCTCTTTATTTGGACCTGCAAATAAACTGCAGCACTTTATTTGGACCGGACATGAAATACGGCTTCCGCCATTGATTGATTGTTTGAATGTGTATTGTATAGAGACAATTTTTAGATGAACTGGATAGCTGATGTTGTAATGTTGAAGTTTTAATCTTGTTGTATTGGTGTTTAGGTATTGTTGCCGGCATCTAATTGTGCCTTGTAAGCCGTCCTGGGTCTCCCCCCCCCCCCCTATGTGGTTTGATAGGGTTGCAGAAAGTTAAACAAATGACCAATATTCAAATTTCAACATAGGTTATCTGGCTCTTCTTCCGGAAGAATAATTAATACTAATACAGTCATCCCTTTACATCAGGGGTGCTCACACTTTTTCAGCATGCAAGCCACTTATAAAACAACCAAGTCAAAATGATCTACCTACCCACTACAAAAATGGCCGCCTTCTGACCTGCGAGCTATCCCTAAGCACACAGATGGTGGGTCTCCAAACATCTCCTCTCCGATTCTGGTACTAGCCAATGCCAGGTCCGTGCGTAACAAAACTGGGACCATCAGAGACTTCCTCCTGGAGCATAATGTAGATCTAGCCTGTGTTACAGAGACTTGGCTGCAGGAGGGAAACGACGTCCTCATACACGAGCTTACATCTCCAGGTTATGTGGCTAGTTACCAGATGCGGACAGGGAGACGGGGGGAGTGGCCATCCTCAGCCGTGACAGATTTAATTCTAGGACGGTCCCGACCACGAACATCCCAGGAATAGAGTGCGCGGGCCTTGTGTGGGATTCCAGTGAGAGTGTAGCCTTCCTGCTGGTGTACCGTGCCTAAGGGAGTCTGCCTAAGCTGCTGGAGATGGTGTCGGAGTGGGCATTGAGGTTCCCCAAACTTATTGTGTTGGGGGACTTCAATGTCCACGCCGACACCACCTCCCCTTCAACAGCAGCCATGGACCTGGTGTCCACCATGGAGACACTAGGACTCTCACTCTGCAAGACCGGTCCCACACACCAGGCCGGGCACAGCCTGGATCTGATCTTCGTGGCCGGAATCCAAGTGACCCGAACCTCTGTAGTAGAGGTTCCATGGTCGGATCACAGTGTCCTAGAAGTCTGTCTTGAGGTGACCTCTCCCCCCGGTAATGGTGCCGAACCTATTTTGGTTCGCTCAAAGAGACTTATGGAACCCATTAGGTTCTTGAATGCTCTAAGGCAGGACTGTCCAACTGGCGGCCCCCGGGCCGTATACGGCCCCCCCAGCCCCTTCCCCACGGCCCCCTACCCTCCTGCAAGATATCTGCTTTTTAAGATTAAAAAAAAATTTAAATATTTTTTTGGAATATTTTTCTGGAATATTTTTTTGGAATATTTTTTTTATTTTTTTCGCGGTGGGGGGGGGTGTGTGAGGGGCGGGGCAGGGAGGAGGAGCAGGCTCTCTTCCTCCTCCTCCTCCTACTTCCCCCCTCCCCCCCTCTCTCTCCCTCCCTCCTTCTTTCTCTCCCCTTTTCATTCCTTCCCCCTTCCACCACCTGAAGGAAAGAGGGAAGGAGAGAGAGTGTGCACGAGTGAGAGGGGGCGTGGCCAGAGCAAAAAAGGGGCGGGGCCGAGTTCGGAGCACGGGGGGTGCTCATCCATTCCCTTTCCAGCTTCCTCCTCTTCTGAGGCTTCGTGCCAAGTTTGGTCCTGATCCATCATTATTTGAGTCCACAGTGCTCTCTGGATGGAGAACTACAACTCCCAAACTCAAGGTTCAGTACTTTCTGTTGCTCTCATGAGAGTTTAGGTTTGATTCAACATGGCTGAGGAATGCTTTGATTGTGTTTTCCCCTTATGGCAGAAGGAGATTGGATTGGATGGCCCTTGGAGGTCTCCTATTCTAGGAACCCATTGTAATTATTATTATTATTATTATTATTATTATCATCAGAGGCTGAATGGTCATCTGTGAGGAATGCTTTGATTGTGTTTTCCCCTTATGGCAGAAGGAGATTGGACTGGATGGCCCTTGGAGGTCTCCTATTCTAGGAACCCATTGTAATTATTATTATTATTATTATTATTATTATATTATTATTATTATCAGAGGCTGAATGGCCATCTGTGAGGAATGCTTTGATTGTGTTTTCCCCTTATGGCAGAAGGAGGTAGGACTGGATGGCCCTTGGAGGTCTCCTATTCTAGGAACCCATTGTAATTAATATTATTATTATTATCATCATCAGAGGCTGAATGGTCATCTGTGAGGAATGCTTTGATTGTATTTTCCCCTTATGGCAGAAGGAGATTGGACTGGATGGCCCTGGATGGCCCTTGGAGGTCTCCTACTCCAGGAACCTGTTGTTGTTGTTGTTGTTATTATTATTAGCAGAGGCAGAATGAATATTATGCCTTATCATTCAGGGTTATAGGCCTTTGTGGAAGGGCCCTGGCTTCTTATTTGACTTCCTTTCCCCACATCTGAATAAAATCCCATGTTATTTGCTTTAAACCAGATTATATGAGTGTGGACTCCGGTAATCCAGTTCAAAGCAGGTATTCTGGGTTATATGGCTGTGTGGAAGGGCCCTGAGTCCACACTGCAATATAATCCAGTTCAAAGCAGGTTTTGTGGGGTTTCCTGCCTGGATATTCTGAGTTATATGGCTGTGTGAAGGGCCCTGAGTCCACACTGCAATATAATCCAGTTCAAAGCAGGGACTGGGACTTGAGACTGGGATTTTGGTGTTCATCTCTATCTCCAAGTCAAAGCCCCGGTGTCCTCCACAGACACCTCCAAGGCGGGGAGAGGGCGGAGCCAGGGAGGGGGCGGGGTGGGGCAGGGGTGGAGCTGGGGAGGGGGCGGAGCCTGGGCAGAGCCGGGGAGGGGGCGGAGCTGGGGTGGAGCTGGGAGGGGGCGGAGCCGGGGGCGGAGGCAGACCCTTCGGCCCCCCAGGTCATCAGTAACTGGAATTCCGGCCACAGGTCCGGTAGAAGTTGGACAGCCCTGCTCTAAGGGAATTGGAGCTCACCAGCGACTCAGTCGACAGGCAAGTGGAATGTTGGAACATTTCCCTTTCCACAGCCTTAGACGAGATCGCCCCCAGACGCTCTCTCATTCCCCGTAGAAATCGCTCGCCATGGTTTACTGAGGAGTTGCGGGCGATGAAACGGAGTAAGAGACAGCTAGAGGACGTGTGGTGGGGCCTCCGTGACGAAGCATCGAAATCGGCTTATAAACAATTTAAGGATGTTTATGAGCGAGCTATCAAGGAAGCTAAAAAAGTTCACTACTCTTCCTTGATAGAGTCGGCAAGTTCACGCCCAGCTCAACTTTTTAAGATTATTCGGTCATTAACAACAATTCCGACTGTCCCAAAAGATAGGGGTTTGGCTCCCACAGCTGAGGCTTTCCAGAACTATTTTGTCGACAAGATCTCGATACTCCGCCGGGATATTCCAGCCACCCTTGATACAGTGAGCGAACTCGAGACTCCGCCGCCACTCGGCGGGCCCACCTTCACCCGTTTCCAACCGCTGGACGCAGCAGCTGTCGATAAGTTACTTGCTGCAGCTAGACCAACTACCTGCTCCCTCGATCCGTGCCCCTCCTGGCTTGTTAGATCTTGCCGGGAGGGGCTACGAGACCCCCTGGGAAAGATTATCAACAGCTCCCTTGAGCAAGGAGTGTTCCCAGGGGGTTTGAAAGAGGCAATGGTAAGACCGCTGCTGAAGAAGCCGAATTTAGACCCCTCGGCTCCCTCCAATTACCGACCGGTGTCAAATTTGCCTCTTTTAGGCAAGGTGATTGAGAGGGCAGCAGCGGATCAGCTGCAGCGCTTCTTAGACGACACAGCTGGACTCGATCCCTTCCAGTCCGGCTTCCGTATTGGGCATAGGACGGAGACCGTGCTTGTCGCCATTACAGACCAACTTCGCCGCCAGCTGGACCAGGGTGGATCAGCCCTGCTTGTTTTGTTAGATCTAACAGCAGCATTTGATACCGTAGACCATGCACTGTTAGCCCACCGCTTAGCCGTCACTGGGGTCAGGGGTATTGCCCTTCAACGGGTGACCTCCTTCGGGGACAGCGGGTGGAGAGGGGAGAGGAGGTCTCCGGGAGACTCCCATTAAGTTGTGGGGTCCCCCAGGGGGCCATCCTCTCGCCCTTATTATTTAACATCTACATGCGCCCCCTGGCTCAGCTGGCCCGCGAATTTGGTCTGGAGTGTTATCAGTACGCCGATGACGCCCAGCTTTTGCTGAGAATGGACGGCAGGCCGGACACCGTACCCGATTGTTTCCATCAATGCCTTGAAGCCTTGACTGGATGGCTGCGCTCCAGCCGGCTGAAGGTGAACCCGTCGAAGACGGAGATCTTGTGGCCTGGTCGCCCTGGGCTGGATGAGTACTGGTTGCCTACCCTGGATGGCGAGCAACTTAGCCCGTCATCCCTGGTTAAGAGCTTAGGTGTCCAATTGGACCCGTTGCTGACCATGGAGGCCCAGGTCTCCATGGTCAGCAAAACGTCATTTTTTCATCTACGACAGGCTAGGCGACTGCCCCCCTACCTGTCCAGGGACGATCTGGCCACGGTGATCCAGGCGACGGTCATCTCGAGGTTGGACTACTGTAATGCCCTCTACGTTGGCCTTCCCTTGTCAACAATTCGGAAACTCAAGCTGGTGCAGAATGCCGCGGCTCGCTTACTGGTGGGAGCACCAGTGAGGGAGCATATTACTCCCATTCTCCGGCAACTGCACTGGCTACCTATCAAGTACCGAATTGCCTTCAAGGTGTTGGTTTTAACCTTTAAGGCCTTATTATGGTCTAGGGCCTGTGTACCTAAGGGACCGCCTTACCCCGTATGTTCCCCCGAGATCACTGCGCTCGGAAGAGCAGAATCTGCTGGTGGTTCCATCATCCCGCTCCTGTCATCTGTCCAGTACAAGACAGCGAGCTTTTTCCGCTGCGGCTCCAGTTCTCTGGAACTCACTCCCAAACCATGTCCGGGAGATCTCAGAACTTGTCCCTTTTCGTAGGGCATGTAAGACTGTCCTCTTCAGGTTGGCGTTTAGCTAAACCCGAAAGTAATCGGTATGCTCACGCCTACATCAAAGAACTGTAATCCTGCCATTTATGGTCATGTATTATGTGGTTTTACTGCTTGTTTTACTGTACGTTTTTATTGTATGTTTTGACTGTATGCTCTATATGCTGTGATCCGCCCCGAGCCTGCAGGGAGGAGCGGAATATAAGATGGAATAAATAAATAAATAAATAACACAATATCTGCTTTGAACTGGGTTTTCCGAGTCCATACTGCCATATAATCTGTTTCAAAGCAGATAACATGGGATTTTATTCAACTGTGTGGAGGGGCCTCAGATAACCCAGGGCACAAGGACTGAGCCTTCCTCCCTTCTGCCTGCGATCTACCAGGACGCCCTACGCGATCTACCAGTAGATCGCGATCTACCTAATGAGCACCCCTGCTCTACATTTTGTGACTTTGATTATTCAAATATGAATAATACGTATTTGGTTTTAAAATGTTTCTAGGAATCTCTAGAGCAGGCACGGGCAGACCTCAGCCCTCCCAAGTGTTTTGGACTTCAACTTGTTAGGAGTTGTGGGGGTTGAACTCCAAAACATCTGGAGGGCCAAAGTCTGCCCATGCCTGCTCTAGATTGTGACCAAGAGTTAGCTAGAGAAGACTCATCTAGGAATCTCTAAGTGCCCCAGTGCAATTCTGTGGTCAGCTTTCAGCAGAAGTTGACCCTAGATTTGTGCTATATGGCCTAGATATTCTTAGAAAGGTGTTCCTTTGGGTTAAAAAAAACCAAATTTCTTTATTTGCAGTATTTCACTTTGACGGGGCTCCTCTGCTCCTAACCCAAGTGAATGTGAAAGGCTGAAAGTATACATTTCTATGATTCTTAGAGGTGATGCTGAAATGCATCGTTGAGCAGCTTTCTTTCTGTTTAGAGGGAGGATGGGGCTGCTGGATAGAATGGCTTTTAACTGAAGGCCTTTTGGTTAGCTTGCTCTCCTACAGAATGCTCAGACGTAAATGGAAGTTGTAACTCTCCTCCTGCTGAAGCTGTGAATGAGAAGAATGAATCAGAAAATCCAGACTCGGTGACTTCCTCGCCAGTGAATGGAAGCAAGAACCCTGAAGGTATGTCCTGAACAACATTAATTTATGAAAGCTCATTTAGTGCTAAAGTTGCAAAAAAAATGTTTATTCCTGTAGTTAATCTTCATGATTCCCGGTCAGTGGGTTATGACCTTTTGCATATTGTTTCTTGGGATTAATAAGATTATTCTTACTTTCTTCTCTGAAACTATGAGAAATATGAAGTGGATGTTTTTCTCAGGTTGCCAAGTTGAATTCAGTCCACATATACCCCTGTTTTAAATTGTTCTTGCTGTGAAAATTGACTTTCCCCATCCAGTTTTCATTATATTTTTCAGCAGAATTCCTCATTAGCCTATGGGAAACCTGTGCCCCTATGCGGTGGCCAGGTGAGCTTTTGCAAGTTAAGACTTGTGTGCCAGCTGCGCCCGTACCTTGGGAAGTCTGATCTGGCGACAGTGGTCCATGCTCTTGTCACATCTCGAATAGATTGCTGCAACGCACTCTACGTGGGGTTGCCTTTGAAAACGGTTCGGAAACTCCAACTAGTCCAATGGGCAGCAGCCAGGTTACTAACTGGAGCGACATACAGGGAGCATACTACCCCCTTGTTGTGTCACCTCCACTGGCTGCCTGTCCATTTCCGGGCTCAATGCAAAGTGCTGGTTTTGACCTTTAAAGCTCTATACGGTTCTGGCCCAGCTTAGTTGTCCGAACGCATCTGCCGCTATGTCCCACCTCGTAACTTAAGATCATCCGGGGAGGCCCTACTCTCGCTTCCACCAGCAACTCAACTGTGGCTGGTGGGGACGAGAGACAGGGTCTACTTGGCTGTGGCCCCCTGCCTGTGGAATGTGCTTCCAAGCGAAATACGATCAACCCCATCCCTCCTAGCTTTCAGGAAGAAAGTAAAATTGTGGTTGTGGGACCAGGCCTTCGCACAGTAACTGCAGCACTTTATTTGGAACGGACTGTTTTAACGACGGACATGAAATACGGCTTCCACCATTGCTTGAGTGTTTGAATGTGTATTGTATAGATAGAATTTTTAGGTGAACCGGATAGCTGATGTTGTAATGTTTTAATCTTGTTGTATTGGTGTTTATGTATTGCTGCCGGCATCTAATTGTGCCTGGTAAGCCGTCCTGGGTCTCCCCCCCCCCCCCGCGGGTGGGGGGGGGGGTGTTAAGGGCGGGTTAGAAAGACAGTAAATAAATAAATAAATTTGAACTGGGTTATCTGAGTCCACACTGCTTTATAATTCAGTTAATGTGGATTTTATACAGCTGCGTGGGAGAGGCCTTAGCGAAGCCAATGGTACTTCTAAGTATTGCCTGAAGGAAGGCGCCTTCATGTATAAGCTACCCTTCCGCTAATGTAAGATTGCTTGCCTGGAATAGAACCTTATCTTTTCCTTTCTCTTCATTTCCATGCTCTCTTCATCTGTCTTTGTTTAGTGTGTGCATTCCTCCATTCTTCCTTGTGTAGTTCCTGGAGATTTTATGGCCTCGTAAATCAGTTAAATATAGGATTCTCATCTCCCATAGGAGAGAAAAGCAAAGGCCTAGTCTCTGGAGAGGTAGAGATAGGAATAAGTACAAGTTAAGCCCTCAATAACTTCTCCAAATCATGTGGAGTAAATCAGTAAGTGTGGGACCTAAATGATCTTCTACACCTGCACTGTTGATTATTGCCTTGAATCACATATTGGGGCACAGATGGGATATATACATAAATGAATTCTTGTTGTTGTTATAGTCAAGATCTTGAAGTGTGAAGATATATACTTGAATATAAAAGTAAGGATTGCCCATGCCATAGTATTTCTCATTGGCTGAATCCTATGTGCTTTGATAGGGTTGCAGAAAGTTAAACAAATGACCAATATCCAAATCTCAACATAGGTTATCTGGCTCTTCTTCCGGAAGAATAATTAATACTAATACAGTCATCCCTCGACATCAGGGGTGCTCACACTTTTTCAGCATGCAAGCCACTTATAAAACAACCCAGTCAAAAGGATCTACCTACCCACTACAAAAATGTGAAACATATAACACAATATCTGCTTTGAACTGGGTTTTCTGAGTCCATACTGCCATATAATCTGTTTCAAAGCAGATAACATGGGATTTTATTCAACTGTGTGGAAAGGACCTCAGATAACCCAGGGCACAGGGACTGAGCCTTCCTCCCTTCTGCCTGTGATCTACCAGGACGCCCTATGTGATCTACCAGTAGATCGCGATCTACCTCTACACTTTGTGGCTTTGATTATTCAAATATGAATAATATGTATTTGATTTTAAAACATTTCTAGGAATCTATAACAGAGACAGACCTCAGACCTCCCAAGTGTTTTGGACTTTAACTTGTTAGGAGTTGTGGGGGTTGAAGTCCAAAACATCTGGAGGGCCAAAGTCTGCCCATGACTCTTTGGCCAACGTGACTCTTTGGCCAACGTCCTCCAGTCATGTTGGAGGACCAAGAGTTAGCTAGAGAAGACTCCTCTAGGAATCTCTAAGTGCCCCAGTGCAATTCTGTGGTCAGCTTTCAGCAGAAGTTGACCATAGATTTGTGCTATATGGCCTAGATATTCTTAGAAAGGTGTTTCTTTATTTGCAGTATTTCACTTTGATGGGGGTCCTCTGCTCCTAATCCAAGTGAATGTGAAAGGCTGACTGTATGCATTTCCATGATTCTTAGAGGTGATGCTGAAATGCACCGTTGGACAGCTTTCTTTCTGTTAGAGGGAGGATGGGGCTGCTGGATAGAATTGCTTTTAACTGAAGGCCTTTTGGTTAGCTTGCTCTCCTACTGAATGTTCAGACGTAAATGGAAGCTGTAACTCTCCTCCTGCTGAAGCTGTGAATGAGAAGAATGAATCAGAAAATCCAGACTCGGTGACTTCCTCGCCAGTGAATGGAAGCAAGAACTCTGAAGGTATGTCCTGAACAACATCAATTTATGAAAGCTCATTTAGTGCTAAAGTTACAAAAAAAGTTTATTCCTTTAGTTAATCTTCATGATTCTTGGTCAGCGGGTTATGACCTTTTGCATATTGTTTCTTGAATCAATAAGATTACTCTTACTTTCTTCTCTGAAGCTATGAGAAAGATGAAGTGGATGTTTTTCTCAGGTTGCCAAGTTGAATTCAGTCCACACATAGCCCTGTTTTAAATTGTTCTTGCTGTGAAAATTGATTTTCCCCATCCAGTTTTCATTATATTTTTCAGCCAATAACACAGAATTCCTCATTAGCCTATGGGAAACCTGTGCCCCTTCAAATGTTGTTGGGCTTAAATCCCTCATCAACCTCTGGCAGCATGGTCTATGGTATCTGGAGGACCATTGCTTCCCCTGCCCTAGAACTTATGCAAGCTTTTATCTCCCAATGTTTTCTGTACCTTTCTTTCTTCCTAACCACGCTAAAGCTCTAAGGTTAGATGAGGTTTTTATCCATCCAAACTGATATTTTCATTTCTTTACAGCAGCTAGACAGGCAAACATTCCTTGACTGAGGAAACATATTCAGGGGTAGCCGTGTTGGCCATACAAAATCCATAAAATAGCATAAATCATAGACTACTCAAAACAGTCCTCAGCAGGTAGTTCACCAGCTTCTTTTTGAAGATGTCTAGAAAAAGAGACCCCACACCACTTCACTAAAGCAAAGTTCTACATTTGTTTGCTGTGTGCCTTCCACATTGTTTCCGACTTAGAGCAACCCTAAGGCGAACCTGTCACAAAGTTTTGTGAACAATTATTCATCATCCAATATGTGTAATGAATTATTTTGGAAGAAAGAAGTAAATTTGCCCAGAAGTGCAGGAATGTTGGGTGGGAGGCAGGAGGGAGAAACTTTTACAATACATGTTAACTAGATTAATAAAATGAACCATTTTCTCCAGAAGCTGAGAAATCCTTACCTTCAGGAATATCTTCCTCCATCACATCTACTTCAAGCTCTTCAGTATTGGATGCATCTTCTAATCATGCAAAAAAGGAGAGGAAAATTAGTATCTCTTATTATTCAAGACACATGAGTATCAAGATAAGAGATTAATTTATGCACTCACAAGAACTCAGGTGCCAATTTTTAACTGGCTAGTGACAATTTCTCTTCTGAAGATTTTTCTTCCCCAAAAAATGGGGAAATAATTTATGCAATTTTTAAAAAAATGAGGGATAAATGTTCATGAATATACAGGCAACATGTTCATGAATGTACTGTTTGTTTTCTCCCTTCTTCCCTCCCACTAGGGACAGTCAAGAGCTTCCTGAACAAGTTGGGGCTCAGCAAGCAAAGCAGAAGCAAGCTCACTATGAGGGAAGCCCTAGAAATTGACTCAGAAAGTCTCAAAATCAAGGCTCCCCAAAAGCTGGAAGATCTACCATGGCATTTCTTGAGGAAACTCATGGCCCTCAACGGAACAGCTAGAAATACAAGCCTGGTGCCAAAGGCTGAGGAAGATTCAGCTGAAAGTATGAAGGAGGAGATATTTTGTCTTCCTGAAGGAGAGACAGAGGTTTCTTCAAACCCTCTTGATGTCCTTTGTGCCATATTGCTGTGTTCTGATAGTTTCCTTCAACAGGAGATTTTTCTTAAAATGTCCATGTGCCAGTTTGCCCTTCCTTTGATTTTACCTCCCCTTGACACTCCCAAATGTACCTTCATGCTCTGGGCCATGAGGGCCATTGTGAGAAAATGGCGGCCACATTCCTTAGCTGCGAGTAGAGGCTTTAGAGAGGATAACTTGGGGCTTATTTCCATGCCAACCATTTCCTTTGTGCGGATGGGAACTAGCAGTCTCTCCAAATCCAAACTTCTTAATGAAGTCCTCAGCTCCCCTCAACACCACCATGATTTCTTTGTACACCGTGATGTTGACTGTGGAAACGTTGCTCGAGAGATTAGTAATGGGCTAGTGGAAATTTCCTGGTATTTCCCTGCAGGGAGGGAAAACTCTGACCTTTTTCCAGAGCCTGTAGCAATAACAAACCTGCGTGGAGACATAGAGTCACATTGGTTGCAATTCAGTTTTTTAACAGAAGTGTCAACAGCTGTGTTTATTTTTGTTGAGACCATTTCCCAATCAGAATATAACATGTTCTTGACTCTCCGGAAACTAGCATCTAAATTCTACTTTATCTTAAATACTGAAGGAGGGAAATCAAAGGAAGCACTGGCGTCCCTTAACAGACTAGCACCAGTACTGAACTTGACCGGATCACAGTTGCTGGTGAAAGAAAAAAGCCAAAATACCACAGAATTTGTGAAGAAGCTCCATTTGGCCATGAGAAACATAGTGACGTCTCCTCAGAAAGTGATGACTATAGAAGAAATGTCTGATGTAAGCCGAGAACTGGGGATTGAGATAGATGCAGATACACAGGGCTGTCAAAATGGGACTAAGTATGCCAAGGAAATCACTGAAGAAATAGCAGATGTTGCAGATTACAAGAAGGAAATGCTGAAACTCCAAGGCGACTTGTGGAGAAATGTGGCCAAGGTGGAGAAAGAGCAATGCAGAATGAAAGGGCAAGCTGACACGCCAACAGAAGACTACAAGTCCCAGCTTAGAGAGAAGTGGATACAATTGCGCACACAGCAAAATCAATGTGACCTTACTAATGGCATAACAAAATTTATTAATGGACTCCAGCATCTTTGCCCAACAGAGAAGCAGTTCTTTCTGAAACTGATGAAATTCAGCTTAGATCGTATTGCAAGGGGAAACCTCTTAATATTGCAGGAAGAATATAAAGAGAAATGCCACACAACAGGTAATGATGCGGAGCAATTAAAACAGCTGGACAAATTAATTTCCTTAAGTTCCTTAGGGGTGGAACACTTCATGCGTGAGCTGGGGCAGTTTTATGAAGCAGAATACATTATGGTGAAAGAAGGTAGGATGACACAGGGCCAAAGGCAATTTCTACACCTGCCAGCGATAGCTGCCGACCTCATGCTGGAAGGATTTCCAATGGAGCTGATTGATGGAGATGCATCTAACATCCCCCTGCAGTGGGTCACTGATGTTCTGACTGAGCTCCATAATAAGCTAGGGGGCAGATCTAGGATGCAAATTCTAACTGTTCTCGGTGTACAAAGCACTGGCAAGTCCACCCTTCTCAATACCATGTTTGGACTGCAGTTTGCGGTCAGCAGTGGTCGATGTACTCGGGGAGCGTTCATGACACTCCTTAGAGTCTCAGAGAATTTGCAGCAGGAAATCGGTTGTGATTTTGTCTTAGTAATAGACACAGAAGGTTTGAAAGCCCCTGAATTGGCCAAGCTGGAGGATAGCTATGAGCATGACAATGAGTTGGCGACCTTGGTAATTGGACTCAGTGATATCACCATTGTTAACCTGGCCATGGAAAATGCCACCGAAATGAAGGACATCTTGCAAATTGTGGTCCATGCATTTTTGCGGATGGAGGACATTGGCCGCAAACCCAACTGCCAGTTTGTGCATCAGAACGTCAGTGACGTTTCCGCTCATGATCAAAACATGAGGGATAGAAAACATCTCCTTGAACAGCTGAATGAAATGACCAAAGCTGCAGCCAGAATGGAAAATCGATGTAGAGAAGTGTGTTTTTCGGATGTTATGGACCACAATCCAGAAAAAGACAACTGGTACATTCCTGGTTTGTGGCATGGCATCCCACCCATGGCTCCAGTGAACCTTGGATATAGTGAGAGTGTGTCAGAATTGAAAAGGTACTTATTTGACTTCATGAGGACCAGCTCGCAAAATACATCTAAAGACATCCCCCAGTTTGTTGAATGGATAAAGAGCCTGTGGAACGCTGTAAAACATGAAAATTTTATCTTCAGCTTCCGTAACAGTCTTGTGGCCGATGCATATAACCAGCTCTCAATGAAATATTCAGAATGGGAGTGGGATTTCCGGAAAGAGATACATCTCTGGGTGTCCAAAGCTGAAACTTCAATTCAGAATCGCCACCTAGAAGAGCTGAAAGCTGATGCCTTAGATACATTAAAGCTTGAGGCTTATCAAAGACTGGATGCTGGAGAACAAAAAATGTTACAGTGTATAGAGAGCTATTTTGAGAGTGGTGGAGAACATTTGCACCTCATAGAAAAGTATAAGGAAGAGTTTCTTAGAAGTGCAAAGTTCCTTCGCAACCATCTGGAGAACCTTTCAGTTAACAAGTGTCAGGAGGCCATTCTGATTCGAAAAGGACAAGGTAAGATAGACCATCTGCTGGCTAAATACTTTAAAACCATAGAAGGGAAGGTAAACAAACTCTTGGAAGAATGTAAGGAAAGGGAATGCAAACTGAATTCCGAGGAACTAAAGCAGGAGTTTGAGAAAATGTGGAAAGAAACCTTGGAAGAGTTGCCCTCTACTATTTTACCTCACCGGAAAATTGGTATAGATGTATTCCTTCAGCTCAGGAAAGATTTAGAGTGTCGGGGTGGCTTGGCAAATCAGATCTTGCAGGAGTTGTTAACCTGCACTTCAAAACTTGGTAAGAAACAATTCATCATGAAAAACGAACACCTAGAAATGTCATTCTTTAAAAAAGTGAAAAATTTCTTCTTCAAAGATTATCTAGGTGAACTTGAGATTGCTACCGTGTCTCTAATTGAAAAGTGTCGAAATTATGTTCTGGAAAAAGTCAGTCTGAAAGGGGACTATGTTGAAACGTACTGTTGTGAATTGTTGAGGATGATTAATCAGAAACTTCAAGAGGAAGATTTTCAGAAATTTCCTACTACCATTCACTTTGTGGTAGAGGTGAAATATTACATTCTGCGAGAGGCAGCTGTTTCTTTTCAGGAGATGCACAATGCCTTCTACAGGGCAAATAATCCCCATCAGCGATTAGAAAACCTGAAACCCCAGTATTTTTCCATCTTCAAAGACCTTTACAATGAGAAAGATGCTTGCCAGAAGAGAGCCATGAATTTTTGTGAAGTGTGTTTAAAGCCAGCTTTGGTGGACTACCTCTACAAGAGACTTGGCATAGACATAGTTGATAACTTTCTCAGGAGTGCACAATCCATTCATTATGGGAGTCGGAGCTTCTTTCAGTTCATGGTGCAGAAGAAATTGCTGGAAGATGAAAATTTTGATGACTATGTGAAGTACATATGTAATTATAAGGAATTTGTCAAATTTTGGATAGAGGCACACTTGGTGGATCACTATGGGAAAAGCCAAGATTTGGCAAACTTGGAAAAAGAAATCCTATCTGCTGTGATAAAGAAAGTCAAAGCAGCCCTGGAGAGCTCTGCGGAAGAAACAGTGACTTTATCTGAATTTCTGGAATGTTTCTGCCAAGAGATGAGTGAAGAGCTTGTCATTTCCAAGGATTCTCTGGATATTATCCTGTTCAACAATTCTTCCAAAGTTAGCTCTTTCGTAGCTGATGTCCAGGGCTGTATCTCCGAAGTAATGGAAAGAATTCTCGCAGATCAATCTAAACTGGATGTTGATATGATACTTCAAAAGGTTCCATTCAAGCCCCAGGAAGAAATCTTCAAGCGTGTCTTTGGCTGTGGGAAACTATGCCCCTTCTGCAAAGTCCCTTGTGAAGCCGGGGGTGGAAATCATCAGGAACATTTTGCCTCAATCCATCGACCGCAAGGGTTAGGGTGGTGTAGAAATGATGAAACCAAGGAACTAGTATATTCTTTATGCTCCTCAGATGTCACCTCAAATAGCCGTTTCAGAAACCTGGACACAAATAGGAAATGGCATCCCTATAAAGAATATCGTCAGTTTTATCCTGACTGGCGCATACAGCCTGATGCTAGCATTGCAGCTTCAGACTACTGGAAGTTCGTATTCAACAAATACAACCAGAAGTTTGCTAAAGAGTATAATGCTCTCCCTGCTGTTCTTCCTGCAGATTGGAAGAGAATCACCAAGCAGCAAGCACTGGAAAGCATCCAAGAAGCCTTTAACATGAAAGAATAAATGACAGCTGCTGCCATTGTTAACTTTTACACCCAAATGCCTTATTAGGGTGATAGAAATGCTAACCTAAATCCAATTGCTGGTCTCAACTACTGTAGCCCTACTCAGTCCATAGTGTGATATACATGTTAATTAATGTGAGTCAGATTTGGCTCACTTTCTGCAGTAAATACCAATCTATTAAAAGTCATTGGAATCATATCATGTGGTATATAGAGATTTTGATGGAATGCTTTGAGGACAAATTGCCTAATGTCAGGAAATATTATTTCAAAAGATAGATTCATTTAAAACTTACTGTTAAATACAAGCTGTGTCATCCAGGGATAAAGAATCTGGATATCTTAACCTTCTCAGTTATACTTTTTTTGAGAGGAGGTGAAAACTGCCTAATTTACAAATCATGTAGCCACTGCCTTGTTATTTTCTTTTTTGGAGGATTCTTTCCCTGTGTCTGCATATATTCAATAAATTCTTAATTCTACAGAACCCAGTCTGCTTGCAATAACTTTACCCATCTAGTAACTTTTCTTCTATTTCCTTCCCTCCCTGGGAGTAATATTGCCCTAGGATTAATATTAACCAGCTTGTACAAAGTTGTTCTGATGGTAGACATATGTAACTTAACTCTTACACTGAAATTGCTTCAGAAACAATGAGCAGTATTAAAAATTTACTTGTTTCAAAGAAGGTGAGGGGGTTTATGCCTGTTTGGCAATTTTCTAATTCTTTCCATCTTTATCTCCTACTTTGTAAATCCTGATATGGCAAGAGAGCAGCTTACTTTACTGTATAAAACCAATATACAGCAAAATCTAAAATAAATTACTCAGTACCAGACCATCCCTTCCCTAGCGTTGGCCAGATTTCAAGGTGACCAAGAGGAAATTTAAAATTTTATGATTTTATGTTTAGTAAAGCAACAAATGACACCACTGGATGTGGAAAACTAGGCATCTTGTAAAATGCCTTGTATGACGGTTGGCCATGTCAGTAATACGACATCTATCCCTCGACCTTTAGGGTTAGAAATCATAAAGGAAGCAGACTAATATATTTGCGATGTTTTTCTGACGTCATTTTGTGTGAATGTTTTAGTAATCTCAACACGGATGGACAATGGAATTCCAATAAAGCTTTCCAGGGGGTAACAACCGCCTTTGGTCACAGAGCTCAACAGAGTCCTGTAGTGTCTATAATATCCTAAAAGCAACAGATCTTACCTCATTTTTGAACTTAGGTTAGGGCAGGTCAGGTTAATACTTGGATTGCGGGGCTGGCAAGGAATACCAGGTGTGGTTTGCTATTGCCTCTTCCTAGTTAGGGTCCCCTCTTTCTCACCTTGGTGTCAATTTGGAGCCAGGAGAGAACAATTCTTGTCATTTCCCCAGACCATTGCTGCTATTTTTCATCTAGTCAGCTTTGATATATAATGATGCTATGAGTGAAAGACGTACATTATGGTATATCATTAATTCTTAAGTTATAGGCTGCTCTGCTAATATCTTACAAACACAGGGCTGTGGCTTCCTTAATTAAATCAAGCCACCTGTAGTTCAGTCTTTTCTTCTATTGTCATTGTGCTTTACATTATATTTTCCCAGTTGTCTCGCTGTGAGTACAATAGCCACAATTCAAGCATCTCGGCTTCCAGGGAGAGCTCAGACCTGATCTGCTCTCGGACTCACTGGTCTCTTGGACACTCCGTGGTACCTGCAGAGCTCTCCTTCAGCACCTTATTTCATAGGAGTTGATCTATTTTCCTACCAGCTTTCTTCTTTCTATCCCTAACTAGAAATACTACAGAATTGATGGTTCTGACTTTGATGTATTTGGACTTGAGAACTTTATTCAGTCCTTTCAAGGCTGTCGTGCTAAGTCTTGGCCTTATTTTGATTTCCTGACTATAGTTTCCCGTTTGATTAATTACCAACTCCCAATTTTTTAAAAAAATTCTGTACAATATTACAATCATATTTTTAAAAAACAAATAGATCCATCTTGTTGGCTGTTGAAGAAAAAATGGCAAAACTATGCTTTAAACTAAAATGTATTGGATTTTGGCCTGCATAAGTAGTATAGTGTATAGATCCAGAGAAATCATGCTCCCCCTCTATTCTGCCTTGGTCAGACCACACCTGGAATCACACTGTGTCCAATTCTAGGCACCTCAAGTGAAGGAAGATGTTGACAAGCTGGAATGTGTCCAGAGGAGGGCGACTAAAATGATCAAGGGTCTGAAGAACAAGCCCTATGAGGAGTGGCTTAAAGAGCTGGGCATGTTTAGCCTGAAGAAGAGAAGGCTGAGAGTGACATGATGATGGCCATTTATAAATATGTGAGGGAAAGTCATAGGGAGGAGGGAGCAAGCTTGTTTTCTGCTGCCCTGGAGACCAGGCTGAAGAACTTTAGGAAAAACTTCCTAACTCTGAGAGCTGTTCAGCAGTGGAACTCTATGCCCCGGAGTGTGGTGAAGGCTCCTTCTTTGGAGGCTTTTAAGCAGAGGCTGAATGCAGTTTTCCTGCTTCTTGGCAGGGGTTGGACTGGATGGCCCATGAAGTCTCTTCCAACTCTGTGATTCTATATTCCACACATCATTCAACAGTGTCCTAAACCATAATGTTTAATGTTTTATCAGGGGAGGGTCAATTTTGATGTTTTATACTGTTTTTTATTGATGGCATTGAATTGTTGCTAACACTGTGAACTGCCCTGATTCCCCTTTGGGGTTGAGAAGGGCGGTATACACATACCATAAATAAACAAACAAACCCATTTCGTTGGGTGCAGACTAAACTGCATCAGCAGACCTGCTAAATATCCTAAAGGCTTCAGGTCCCACGTGTTCTTGGAAGCCAAGCAGGTTCAGTCCTGGTTAGTACTTGAATGGGAGATCACCAACATACACCAGGTGCTTAGGCTATTCTTCAGAATTTGCAAAAATCATTTGAGTATCTGTTCCTTGAATGCTCTCTGAAATTAATGGAGTTGGCAGAAAGTCAACAGAGCCTTGAAGGCACCTACATATACAATATCTGTCCTTGCTCCTGCTTCCTGAAATGCTGCAGGATAAAATTTCCAGAGGGAAAGAAAGGGTGCATGAGAGCCGGCAGTCCAAAAAAGAAAACTTTTCCACAAGCCCAGCAGGACAAAAATGACAGTTAAAAATATAAATACAATCTCAGCATCTCATTGTTAAAATCGGATTCCGTTGCATTGTCATCGTTCCAAGGTCTCAATTAAATAATTACATTTCATCTGCAAAAGCCTGCTCAAACAGTCAGGTCTTTACTTTCTTCCGAAGTGTTAAGAGGGAGGGGGTCAATGTAATGTCCCTAGGGAGGGTGCTCCATAGCCGAGGGGGCACCGCTGAAAAAGCCCTGTCTCTCATCCCCGCTAGTCGAGTCAACAACGAAGGTGGGACCAGGAGCAGGACCTCTCCAGAAGATCTTAAGCATCTAGATCGGGTGGGCAATTATTTTTTCCAAGGGGCCACACAAGAGCCAAAAAATATTATGGAGGGCCGCACCTAAAGGCTGAACTACATTCTAATCTACATTATTTATTTATTTACTATATTTACTATATATTACACATCATTGATATTAACATATTAATATATCAAGAAATATTCATATTATTAGTATTAATATCAATTATATTACAGTATGTGTATATATAGACATTATAATATATTGAAATTATAATTTAACATATTATATTCTAATATTATAATAAAATTATAATAAAATTATAGAATTATTCTAAAAACCACTAAAATAAAATAAAAATCAAGAAGATAAGGTGCGAACCAAGATGAAGGCTGACATCCTGAAGAGAGGAAGGATCCCAAGATAGAATGGCCCAATGACCCCAACCCAGAGGATGGCAAAGCGGGCCCAGCCGCTGCCGCAGCAGAGCAGAGCACCAGGCGATCGGAGGCTGCAGACCTCTGCCCACTCTCACCCCCAGCTGTTTCCCAGCTGATCGCCCTGCTATGGAGAGCCGCTGCCGCTATCCCATCGTGGGCTCTGTGGGGCCTGTGTCGGCAGACAGGCCGGAGGATCGGCAGCTTTGGAGTGCCTGCCATCCCTGGAGGGGATCTGGGCCTGCAGGGGGAGCACTCAGCGATCTGAGGCGGCTGTTCACCCAGGCGGCCCGGAAGACGATCAAGTCTTCCAGGTCGCCAGGGCTATAAGCCCCCGCAGGTTGCGTAGTGCTCCCGCTGCAGGCCCATATCCCCTCCAGGGATGGCAGGCACTCCAAAGCTGCCGCTCCTCCGGCCTGTCTGCCGATGGGATGGCGGCAGCGGCACCCCTTCCTCTTTGCCCCGCCCCGATGCCCTTCTCCCCAGGCCGGACAGAACTGGCTGCGGGCCGGATCCGCCCCACGGGCCGTGGCTTGACCACCCCTGATCTAGATGGTTCACAGGGAGAGATGCGATAGGGCAGATAAGCTGGGTCAGAACCGTTTAGGGTTTTAAAGGCTAAAGCCAGCACTTTGAATTGTGCTCGGTAGCAAACTGGCAGCCAGTGGAGCTAGCGCAGCAGAGGAGTTGTACGCTCCCTGAGTGCCGCTCCTGTTATCAACTTGACTGCTGTCTGTTGGACCAATTGAAGCTTCCGAACAGTCTTCAAAGGCAGCCCCACATAGAGCGCGTTGCAGTAATCTATATGGGATGTAACCAGAGTGTGGACTACCGTGGCCAAGTCAGACGACCCAAGGTACGGGCACAGCTGGCGCACAAGTTTTAACTGTGCGAATGCTCCCCTGGTCACTGCCAAAACCTGGGGTTCCAGCCTCAGCGATGAGTCCAGGATGACACCCACACTGCAAACCTGCATCTTCAGGGGGAGTGTAACCCCGTCCAACACAGGCTGTAACCCTATGCCCTGTTCGGCCTTTCGACTGACCAGGAGTGCCTCTGTCTTGTCTGGATTCAATTTCAATTTGTTCGCCCTCATCCAGTCCGACACAGCGGCCAAGCACCGGTTCAGGACCTGAACAGCCTCCTTAGTACCGTGTTTCCCCGAAAGTAAGACAGCGTCTTACTTTCTTTTGACCCCCAAAATCCCCACTACGGCTTACTTTCGGGGTACGTCTTATATTGGGCGACGGTACCCCGAAAGTAAGATGAAAGTAAGACTGCGGGCGGCATGGCGTGGCTTCCTGGCTGGGTGACGAGAGGCTCCCAGAGGGGCTCAAAAGGGGCCCGGAATCCTCCTCCTCTTCCTCCTCTTCCTTCCAGCGGCGCCTTCCATCCTCCTCCTCTTCCTCCCAGCGGTGCCTTTCCCTCTCGCCGGTTCCGCCCCTCCCTTCAGTGAAGGGGGGGGGCGGAGCCGCCGCCGAGAGGGAAGAAAGCCCGGCGGAAGTCCCGCCGCAGGGCGACTCAGGCGTCTTTCCGCCGCCCCCCGCCGCCCGCGCTCCAAACACGAGCGATGCGGCGAAAAGCGCCTGAGTCGCCCTGGGGGCGGGACTCGCGGGCGCCTTCTCCCTCTCGCCGGTTTTGCCCCCTCCCTTCACTGAAGGGAGGAGGGGCGGAGCCGCCGCCAGCGAGAGGGAAGAAGGTGTCAGATTATTGCATTTTGAATAGCAATTCATGAGTCAGCACAAGATATATTTTCGCAGTTTGAGATGACCTGCAGTGTGACATGTTTGACACCAGATGGCGCTGTCTCAAGACTGCTAAATGGAACCTTGAGGAATGTCAGTTACAAAGTGACAGTTGGGATTTAATATCTGTGAGGAAAGGATGTTTAGAAAGGTAGCTGTGATGGCTGTTGTTTTTCGATGTTTTGCCAGTTATTGTTAAATACAATTCAATACAAAGTTATATATTTACCTTGTGAATTGAATGAGAGTTTCATTATTCACACGAACAGAGACTGGAGTTTTTGGGCCGATGGGGAATTAAACTTCTATATTTCTGTTGCCTATCCGCTGTGACATAAATACTCAACGCCGAAGAGGTTATGGGCCCAGATCCCAGAACACAGAACACAGAATCCAGAATTGCAGAGGCACAGAGATACTACATAACCCATAATTCATAGAAAGTTTTTGAATAACACTGCAAATTGCAGCAGAAGTCGCTGTTTACCTCAGTGTTAGAGAAAAAAGCTGAAGTGAATTTTTGCCAGGAGCATCTGTAGTGTGAAGAAAGATGGCATTATTTGGAGCACAGCATCATTTAGAAAAACTCAGAGGCAGCTCAAATTATTTAATATGGGCTACCAAAGTGCGAGCAGTTTTGGCAAAGGAGGAGCTGGAGGAGATGTTAACACATCGACCTATTTCTGATGCAGAAAGGTTGAAAGATGGCAAGGCAAGGGCTACCATCATCCTGTCAGTTGACGATAGGCACCTCACATATTTAGCTCTGGAAGAAACAGCCGCTGACTGTTGGAAAAGGCTTGAAAAGCTGTATCAGCAGGCTACTGGAGGCTCAAAAGTTTTATTGAGCAGAGAGCTGTTTTCACTGAAGCTTCTGTCAATGGAAGATTGTGCCAGAGAGACTCATTTGAGTAAAATGCTGAGCCTATTTAATGATTTAGCAGCAAAGGGCACCAATTTTACAGAAGATCAGAGAGGCTTAATTCTACTAAGCAGTTTGGGGCAGAGCTACAACTCATTCATTGACTCCATGCAATCTGTGAAAGAAGAGGACATCAACTTCACTTAGTTTCGACTAGATTGGAGAACTGGGCTTGTTACAGAAGAAATGCCCAGCAACTTTCAACGGAGAAGACGGTCAACAAAGGCTTCAATATGAAGAGGAAAGAGACAATCCAGTGTGACATCATCTGTTACATTTGTAATAAAAGAGGACACAAAGCTAGACAATGTCATCAGAACAAGTTTAAGAAGAGTGAATCAGCACAGAGCAAGAAAGAACAGATCAACAATTCAAGAAAAGACTGATTCAGGCTGTCTGTTGATGAGTTTACAATGTAACAATGATTTATTCCTCAGGTACCCTGGATTATTGACTCTGGGAGTGCAAAGAGTTTTGTTAAGGATAGTAAATTGTTAGCAGAGAAGGAACCTTTATCTGGTTCTATGCAAAGTTGTGTGAGTCTAGCCAATGGTCAAAGGTGCAAGGTTTTAACAAAGGGAGAAGTTGAAATTGGTCAACTTAGTCTAAAGTTAGACAATGTTTATTTAGTTCCTGAGCTAGAACACAATGTTCTAGGGGTGAAACAACTTGCAGACCATGGTTTATCTATTGTGTTTGAAGGGGAGTTATGTAAAATGAGTAATAAAAATACAGGTATGTATAAGGAAGTAAAATTTCAAAAGGGTTTCTATAGAATGAATGCTAGTAATAAAATGTCTACAAATAGTATTCAGAGTTTGGAAGGGAAACCTCTGCATGGTGACAGATGTTTGCACATGCTACACAGGAAGTTTGGCCACATGCACTATAATATGATTAGAAAGACTGCACAGCTAGTAGGCATTCAAATACCAGAATGCAGAAATTATTTAGAGTGTACTGTCTGTAACAAAACAAAGTTAAAGGCTTATCCTGTTGCCAAAAGGAGTGATAGAGTAACAACTAAGTTACAGTTAGTGCACATGGATCTCGCTGGACCTATCCAAAGAGTATTGAGGGAATGTATTTCTACTAGTAATAGTAGATGATAGGTCTCGATTTGGCTTCGTTTACCCTCTGAAAGGTAAATTTCAGGTGTATGAAAAATTTATTGAATGGTACAATTTTGTGAAGAACCAATTTCCTGATTTGACTGTTAAACAAGTTCAATCTGATAGAGGAGGTGAATTTGTGAATGAAAGACTTAAATTTTTTTAGGAAAAAGGAATTTGGCATAGGAAAACAAATCCGTGTGTATCAAAAGAAAATGGAATTACGGAGCGTCGCTTAGGTGTAATTCAAACCATGGTAAAATCAATGCTTGAGGATGCACAAATGTCCAAAGGTTTTTGGGCAGAAGCAGCTAACACTGCCAATTACGTGCTGAATAGGTTATGGACCTCAAGTGTAAATGAAATCCCATTCTATTTGTTTTATGGAAGACATCCAAAGGTGGATCATTTTCAAGTATTTGGTGCGCATGCAAATGTCTTAATTCCTATACAGCAAAGAGACAAAAGAGATCAGCATTGGGTAAAGATGCAATTTATTGGATATGAAGGTGGAACGAAAGGCTATAGATTCTGGAATGGCTCATCTCCAGGGAAGAAGATCACAGTCTCCAGATCTGTAAAGTTCGAAAAATAATACTCATTGGGATAGAATTCATGCGAACACTGAAGTGTTCATAACCCCAAGTGTTTCTAGAGTAAAGAATGAATCTGAAGTTGTAGAGGTATTAGATGAGGCAAATGTGGAAGAAAGCAAGGAACAATCTGAAGAAAGTAATTTTCATGATTTTTGCGCCACAAACTCTTACTTAGTGTCCAAATCTGTAACAGAGGTTGATGGACATTGTCAAGAGGAGATTAGGGATGTGGAGGAGACTAAGGATGAGATTCCTAGGAGATCCACACGTATCACTAAAGGAATTCCACCAGCCAAGTACCAAGTCACGCAAATAGGAAGTATAGAGTGGAAAGATCCTAATTCTTACGCTGAAGCATTGCGTGACCGAAAAATGAACGTGATTGTTGGGTAAAAGCAATGAAGAAGGAATTTGATTCACTTCATTCTTTAAATGTTTTAGAACAAGCAGATGTAACCAAAGATGTAAAGGTAATTGGTTGCAAGTGGGTATTTAAAAGGAAAACACAAGAATATGGCTGATATGTTTACAAAAGCATTGACTAATTGTAAATTAAATGTATTTTGTAAGAAGATATTGTTATTATAAGTAATGTGTGTACTTGTGTTGCTCATGAAGGAGGAGTGTCAGATTATTGCATTTTGAATAGCAATTCATGAGTCAGCACAAGATATATTTTCGCAGTTTGAGATGACCTGCAGTGTGACATGTTTGACACCAGATGGCGCTGTCTCAAGACTGCTAAATGGAACCTTGAGGAATGTCAGTTACAAAGTGACAGTTGGGATTTAATATCTGTGAGGAAAGGATGTTTAGAAAGGTAGCTGTGATGGCTGTTGTTTTTCGATGTTTTGCCAGTTATTGTTAAATACAATTCAATACAAAGTTATATATTTACCTTGTGAATTGAATGAGAGTTTCATTATTCACACGAACAGAGACTGGAGTTTTTGGGCTGATGGGGAATTAAAACTTCTATATTTCTGTTGCCTATCCACTGTGACATAAATACTCAACGCCGAAGAGAGGCGCCGGCGAAGTCCCGCCTCAGGGCGACTCAGGCGCACGCCACCGCACCGCCGCCCTGCTCGTGTTTGGAGCGCGGGCGAGCGGGCGGCGGCGGAAAGACGCCTGAGTCGCCCTGCGGGCGAGACTCGCCGGCGCTTTCTTCCCTCCGCGGCGGCGGCGGCTCCGCCCCTCCTCCCTTCACTGAAGGGAGGGGCGGAGCCGCGAGAGGGAAAGGCGCCGCTGGGAGGAGAGGAGGAGGATGGAAGGCGCCGCTGGAAGGAAGAGGAGGAAGAGGAGAAGGATTCCGGGCCCCTTTTGAGCCCCTCTGGGAGCCTCTCGTCGCCCAGCCAGGAAGCCACGCCATGCCGCCCGCAGTACGTCTTACTTTCGGGGTACGGCTTATATAAGCCGACCCCTCTGTCACCCCCGATACGTCTTACAATCGGGGGTGTCATACTTTCGGGGAAACACGGTAGTAGGTGGAAAGGGGTGACTGAGTTGGAGTTCCTATTTCACAGGAAGGAACTGGCTAAACCATCTCTGAATATTCATTCCTTGCCATGAGTCCACAGAGGAAAAGGGGAGAAGAAAAAAAGGAAATGGGAGAAAGAAAAAAGAAGGGAGAACGAAGGAAAGAAACAGAAGTAGTGAGGGAAAGGAAAAATGAGATAAATGGAATGAAATAGAATAGAAAGAGGGACAATGAAGGAAAGAAAGGGAGGAAGGGATAGGGGGAAAATGGAACAAAAAAGAAGGAGGGAGAAAGAAAACGAAAGGAGAGAAGGACGGAAAGAGAAAGAAACAAAAGGGGGGAGAAGGGAAAAGGGGGAGAAAGGAAGGGAAGGACAAGAAAGGAAGATAAGAATGGAAAAAGAAGGGTGGGAAAAGGAGGTGAGAATGGAAAAGGGAAGGAGAGAAAAGAAAGGAAGGAAAAGGAGGGAGAGAAGAAGGAAAAAGGGAGGGAGAGAAAGGAAGGAAAAGAAGGATGGAAAAGGACAGAAGGAAAGAGAATGGAAGATGGAAGGAGAGAAAAGGAAGGAAGGAGATGAGAGAGAAGAGAAGGAAAGGGGGAGGAAGCGAAAGGACAAGGAAGGACAAGAAAGGAAGAGAAGGATGGAAAAAGAAGGACGGAAAAGTGAAGGGAGAATGGAAGAGGAAAGGGGAGAAAATGAAGGAAGGAGAGAAGGAAAAGGGAGAGGGAGAAAGGAAGGGAAGGACAAGAAAGGGAGATGGGTGGAAAAAGAAGGGCGGGAAAGGGGGAATGGAAGAGGGAAGGAGAAAATGAAGGAAGGAAATGGGAGGAGAATGAAATGGGGGAGTGAAAGGAAAGGAAAAAAAGGAGGAGAGGGATAAAAAAAGAGCAGGAAAGTGAAGGGAGAATGGAGAAGGGAAGGAGAGAAAAGGAAGGAAAGGAGGGAGATGGAAAGGAAAAGGGGAGGGAGAGAAAAGAAGGGAAGGGAAGAACGAGGGAGAGGAGAAGGAAAAGGAGGGAGAGGAAGGAAGGAAAAGAAAGATAAAAAAGAAGGGCAGGAAAGGAAAGGGAGAATGGAATTGGGAAGGAGGGCAAGGAAGGGAAGGACAAGAAAGAAAGAAAGAAAGAGTGGAAAGGGAAGGAGAGAAAAGAAAAGAAGGAAAGGAGGGAGAGTAGAAGAAAAAGGGGAGGGAGAGAAAGGAAGGAGAGAGAGAGAGAGAAAGAAAAGAAGGATGGAAAAGGAATGGTGGGAAAAGGGAAGGGAGAACGGAAGAGGGAAGGAGAGAAAATGAAGGAAAGGAGGAGGGAGAGGAGAAGGAAAAGGGGCGGGAAAGAAAGGCCAAGAAATGTGGAAGAAGAAGGGCAGGAAAGGGAAGAGAGAATGGAAGAGGGAAGGAGAGTGAGGAGAAGAAAAAGAGAAAGCAGGAAGGAAAGAAACAAAAGGGAGAGAGACAGAAGGAAAAGAGGAGAAAGGAAAAGAAAAGGAGAAGGGAGAAGGAAGGAAACAAAAGGGAAGAATGAGAGAAGGAAGGAGAACTAGTGTTTGTTGTCTTTGAAGGCTAACGGACTACAACTCCCAGCATGCCCTGCTCTTTTTCTCCGCCCCTGAGCCCCTCGGTTGATTTGCCTAGCTCCTCCCTTCGGCGCTTGATTGGCTGTGGGGCTCAATGGCGGGCGAGTGCCTCGTGCCAGAGTGGCAGCTGGGGAAGCTGCCCGGGGCTCACTTCCAGCCGGAAGGAAAGGGTGAAAACAAAGGGAAAAGATAATTCATATCAATGTATAAAAATTTAATTAAGGCTAACAGTAGAAGGAAAGTACTTCTGCGAAAGATTACTCAATGTTGCCACCTATAGGCTGTGGCTTATACTTGCATGTTTAAAGAATGCTAACACTTTGAGACAAGTGTGCATTTGGTTCAGCCCCAAATCACAAGAGGTAGTGAATAGAAAAAGGTCAGAATAAGGACAAAGCTGAATAAGACACGATTAAAACATCATAAAGATTTAAAATGTAAGCACAAATACTCAAAGGGGAGAGAAGCAATATTTTGAAGGAGATCCTGTCTAATCTGAGGGAGATAAAATTCTGAGGGCCTGAAGGGATTGGGAAGTGCGGGGAGAGGGAAGGAAAGATGACACAAAGGGGGGAGGAGTCTAGTTCATTGATTGATTGATTAATTAATTAATAATTTAATTTATAACTTATTCTTCTCCCAGATTTAAGTCAGAAAAAGGAAGAAAATCAGAAAGTCTTCAACAAATGAGAGAAAATGGGAAGAAACAGAAAACAACCTGAGGGGAGAGGGAAATGACAGAAGAAAAAGTGAAGTGAGGGATATTTGTTTGCGTAGATAGTGTATTGGAGAGCCCTTCCACACAGCCCTACATCCCACAATATCAAGGCAGAAAATCCCACAATATCTGTTTTGAACTGGGTTATCCGAGTCCACACTGCAATATATCAATCAATCAATCAACTTTATTTCTTATGAGTCGCCCTCCACCAAAGGTGCTCTGGGCGACTTACACCATTAAAATAAACAGGTTACATAGTCACCGCCTGTTACTAACAATCATAGGCTCTTCTGAAGAGCCAAGTATTGAGTGCCCCTAAAATGTATGTAGATCATGAGTGGCTCTTTGGTCTGGCGGTAGGAAGTCCCACAAGATTGGGGCTACAATGGAGAAGGATCTCTGTCTTGTGGACCAGTGTTTTGCAACCTTTTGTGAGCCGCGGCACATTTTTTACATTTACAAAATCCTGAGGCACACCACCAACCAAAATGACGCAAAATGACACTCTAACACAGTAATACATATAGTTAAGATGTTTTTAAATGTGTTTATACACTCAGTGTGAAACCTGGGCCTGTTTCGATGAACACAACATATATATGACTTCCTCTCACATATTTATACATGGCTATCATGTCTTCTCTCATCCTTCTCTTCTTCAGGTTAAACATGTCCAGCTCTTCAAGCCGCTCCTCATAGGGCTTGTTCTCCATACCCCTGTGAAATTTCACCCTGGGTGAAACTTGCTTCCAGTTAACTTTGGATGGCATGAAGCTGTTATAACCAGTTCCTTTGGGGGGGGGGAGGCAACTCTCGAAAAATCCAGTGAAATAGTTTTTTTAAAAACATTTCCAAGCAGAGAGGGCTCAATTTGTTTATTGGAAACCTGTGAGGGGGCTGCAAGGAGGGGGGGGAGTGCCAATTTCCCATGGCACACCTGATGATCGCTCACGGCACACTAGTGTGCCATGGCACACTGATTGGGAAACACTGTGGTGGACTCCAAATGAACCTCTCTAGGGCCAGGGACATAGAGAAGATTCTCATGAGCTGACTGTGGCAGTCTCTGGTGGTGGAGTGGCATTAAACAGTCTCTTAGATATGAAGGACCCTGACCTCGAAAGGCCTTGAATGCTAGGACCAGGGTCTTATAGAGGACTCTGTGTTCAACCGGCAGCCAATGCAAGCGCTGCAGAGACGGCGTTATATGGCACCTCATTGATGCTTTTGTGAGGAGTCTAGCAGCTGCATTTTGCACAATTTGGATTTTGCGAATTGCTGCTCGAAGTAAGCGCACATACAAAGCATTGCAGTAATCCAGCCTCCACGTAACCGTGGCATGGATTACCGTAGCCAGCGCCTCTGTTGGTAAATATGGCACCAACTGCCTTGCTTGGCGTAGATGAAAGAAGGCCCTTTTACTAGTGGAGGCAATCTGTGCTTCCATCATCATTTTGGAATCCAGGATAACACAGAGACTCTTCACAGTAGGGGGTGGAACCAACGGTGTCCCTTCAAAAGATCGTAATAAACCGACCAATTCTGATGGGCAGCCAGGCCACAAGATTTCCGTTTTTGCTGGATTTACTTTCAATTTATGGGCACATAGCCATCTTGTCACCGCTCCAAGGTGAAGTTATCCGGTAGTGAAGTTGTTCCAGGTTCTAGTTTTAGGAGAAGCTAGGTGTCATATCAAAGCAAATAATGTGGGTTTTTATTCAGCTGTGTGGAAGGAGCCTGAGTCTGATATCGAGCGAGAATTTGGGGTTTCTGCCGTAAAGGCAGAGACCAGCCAGATCCACCAAAGAGGGTCCGATATAACCCTGGCGAGAAAAAGGAAGCACCCAATCGGATTTCCCCTGAATTACCCCAATAAAATCTCACCATATCCGAAGAAAATGCCACCGAGTTGTTTTATTTCGTTCCAGCTGGAGCTGATGTCAAACTACAATCATTTGCCAAAGCCGACATACACATGAAGCAAAACCGTACATTTTTATAGAAAAACAGAACTGTCAACTTTGAATTTCCCACTCCCGCCCCCCTCGCCAGCTTCACGCTGCTTGGTTGGAGTCAACTGCTGGAGGGAAAGCGTGGCCGCTTCAGCCAATCTGAGAGCCAGCGCCGCTTCGGCTTCTTAGCCAATGGGAAGGAGGGAGGCAGTCCAAGTGGGAAACAAAGAGCTGGGAGGAAAAGATTAATGGATTCCAGTCTTTTTCAACCGCTGTGATGCGACACACTAGTGTGCCGTTTGGGATCAGCTGGTGTGCCGCGAGAAATCCCCCCCCCTTCTCCCCCTTTCGAGGTTTTCCCGTGGCACACCAGCTGATTGTGAATCAGCGGTTGGGAAAGTTAACCCTTTCTAGGACCTAGAGAGGCTCAGGAGGGGAGGGGCCGGGCGACGCTCCCCTCCTCCTCCTCCGGAAGTCAGCCACATGATAGAGTCTATCCTGTGGGCTCACTTCCAGAGGAGGAGGAGGGAAGCTGGGCACCTCGGGCAGAGCCACAAACCAAGAGAACGGCTCCCCACAGGGCACAGGCCCTGCCGGGGAGCCGGGTTTGTCCGGCTCACGTCCTCCGGTGGAAGACGCAAGCTGGCCAAACCCGGCTTCCAGGAAGGACCTGTTACCTGCGGGGAGCCCCTCCCCCCTGGCTCGCGGCTCCCCTGCCCGTCGCCATGGCACCTTCCCCCCTGTCTGCCTCGCTGGTCCCAAGGTGCTCTGGGCGACTTACACCATTAAAATAAACAGGTTACATAGTCACCGCTTGTTACTAACAATCATAGGCTCTTCTGAGGAGCCATGTATTGAGTGCCCCTAAAATGTATGTAGATCAGGAGTGGCTCTTTGGTCTGGCGGTAGGGAGTCCCACAAGATTGGGACTACAATGGAGAAGGATCTCTGTCAAACGAACCTCTCTAGGGCCAGGGACATAGAGAAGATTCTCATGAGCTGACCGTGGCATGAAGAAAATACGTAATAAAAATAATTATTATTGTAGTAGTAATCAATCATCTCTTCTGTCTAGAAGCAGAACGTGATGATGTGCGTTATTTGTTGTTAAGTAGACGTGTAGTTTGATAATCACTTGTTTGCCTATGCGTTTAATGGTAGAATCTTTAAAGAGCCACAGAGAGTAGGCAATGGAATGTTGGTGCAGCAAGCCCCATACAAAGGCTGTTACCATGGAAACGGGAGCTGCACTGGCTTTAGAATGTTTGCAGTTTTGAAAAAGGGCAGTTAGGTTTTGTCAGTTGGAAGGGAATAAGCTGTTGTTAGGAGCTGCCAGAGTTCAGTTCTGTGGAGGGTTTGGGAAACCCAAGTGTAGGACAGACTTTGTCCCAGTTAGTAATGAAAATAACCTAATGGGTAAAGCCTACAGCTGGTTATTTACCTGAGGAAGCAGTTAGGTAGAAGCAGTTAGCTAGAATCTCATGAATTAGAATTTCAAGAAAATTCAAACTCACCTACAGAAACATTGTGGGTAAAAGTCCCAGGACAAAAAACTAATCTAGCATTAGGGATCTGCTATCGCCCTCCCAACCAAACTCCAGAGGCAGACTGCTATCTGGAAAATGAAATTAAACAGGCCTCAAAAAGCAATAAAATAGTCATAATGGGGGACTTCAACTATCCCCAAATAGATTGGCTAAATTCTTGTTCTACGCATGAAAGAGAGACAAGGTTCCTCGACATGCTAGCCGATTATTCCCTTGAGCAGATGGTCATGGAACCAACCAGGGAAAGGGGATCCTGGACTTGATGCTAACTAATGAACAAGATCTCGTTCAAGATGTCCTTGTAAATGAGCCCATAGGTACCAGTGACCACAACACAATAACCTTCAACTTAAGTTTGGATAGCAAACTGTCAGTGAAAACTAACACAGAGACCTTAAATTTTCACAAAGGGAATTTCACCAAAATGAGAAAAATAGTAAAGAACAAACTAAAAGGAACAGTAAAAAAAATCAAATCCCTCCAAAATGCTTGGAAACTGTTTAAAAATACTTTAAAACAAGCCGAACTAAAATGCATTCCTAAAATAAGAAAGAGGCCGGGAAAGTCCAAGAGGACATCGGTATAGCTTACAAATGAAGTAAAAGATGTGATTGAAAGAAGAAAAACTCATTTAAGAAATGGAAGGCTCTTCCTACTGAGGAGAACAGAAAGGAACACAAGCACTGGCAAACTAAATGCAAAGCAACCGTCAGGAAAGCCAAGAGAGATTTTGAGGCACATATAGCTAAGAACATTAAAAAAATAGCAAAACTTCTTTAAGTACATCAGAAGCAGAAACCCAACTAGAAAAGCAGTTGGGCCACTTGACGAAAATGGTAAGAAAGGGACAATAAGTGAAGACAAGGAGATTGCTGAACGGCTAAATGACTTCTTTGCCTCCGTTTTCACACAGGAGGACAGACAACATATGCCTGCAGCTGAGTCAGTTTTTTCAGGGAGGGAATTAAATGAATTAAACCAGATAGAGATAAACAAGGAAGATGTTCTCACATGCCTTACTAAACTAAATGTCAACAAATCACCAGGGCCAGATGGCATCCACCCCAGAGTTCTTAAGGAACTCAAGTGTGAAATTGCTGAAATTTAGCCAAAATATATAACCTTTCTCTAAGATCAGGCACTGTACCCGAGGACTGAGGGAGGCAAATGTAACTCCGATCTTCAAGAAAGGATCCAGGGGTGATCCAGGAAATTATAGGCCAGTTAGTCTAACCTCAGTTCCAGGCAAAGTGATGGAAACCATTATTAAAGAAAAAATTACTAAGCACATAGAAGAACAGGCATTGCTGAAGGAAAATCAACATGGTTTCTGCAAAGGCAAATCATGTCTTACTAACTTGATAGAATTCTTTGAGGGTGTAAATAAACACATAGATAAAGGGGACCCAGTCGATATTGTTTACCTTGACTTTCAAAAGGCTTTTGACAAAGTCCCTCACCAAAGGCTCCTAAATAAGCTCTTCAGCCATGGAATCAGAGGACAGGTCTTGTCCTGGATTGGAACCTGGCTAAACTGTAGGAAACAAAGGGTGGTAATAAACGGACATTTCTCTGGGTGGAAAGAGGTGAGAAGTGGCGTACCCTCAAGGTTCAGTTTTAGGGTCCGTTACTTTTTAATTTATTCATTAATGATCTGGATGTAGAAGTAAATTGTGAGGTAGCAAAGTTTGCAGATGACACTAAACTGTTCAGGTAGTTAAAAATGAAACTGATTGTAAAGAGCTCCAGAAAGATCTCTCGAAATTGAGTGAATGGGCAACAAAGTGGCAAATGCATTTTAACCTAAACAAGTGTAAAGTCATGCACATCGGGGCAAAGAACCCCAACTACACCTACCAACTGATGGGGTCAAAGCTTTCTGAGACAAACCAGGAAAGGGATCTTGGGGTTCAACCCAGTGCGCAGCAGCAGTGAAAAAAGCAAATTCTATGCTTGGCATGATCAGGAAGGGAATCGAAAATAGGTCGGCAAATGTTGTATTGCCTTCTACAAATCTATGGTGAGGCCACATCTGGAGTACTGTGTACAATTCTGGTCACCGCACCTCAAGAAGGATATAACGAACTGGAAAAGGTACAAAGAAGGGCAACAAGAATGATCCAAGGGATGGAGCAGCTCCCTTATGAAATCAGGTTGCAACGCCTTGGTCTTTTCAGCCTTGAAAGACGGCGTTTAAGAGGTGACTTGATCAAGTGTATAAAATCATGCATGGGATAGAAAAGGTGAATAAAGAAAAATATTTTCTCTGTCACACAACACTAGGACTAGGGGGCACTCCCTAAAGCTCCAAGGTAGGAAAGTTAGGACTAATAAAGGGAAATATTTCTTCACCCAGAGGGTCATTGGGTTATGGAACTCACTTCCAGAGGAGGTTGTGACAGCTGTCAGCCTGGACAGCTTCAAGGCAGGATTAGACAGATTCATGGATACCAAGGGAATCAGTAGTTACTGAAATGGACATCCAAGTGCCACCTCTGTGTTGATGGAGGCAGGCAGGATTTTCCCGGGTACTGGTTGTGGGGGTCGGGAGCAGGTGAGGGTTTTGCCCTCCTTTCTGCTAGAGATCCCTGTGTACAACTGGTGGGCCACTGTGTGACCCAGAATGCTGGACTTGATGGGCTGAGGCCCGATTCAGCATGGCTCTTCTTATGTTCTTATGTCAACTAAGCAATAAAGGACTTCCGGTTTGGGAGACGGACAAGGTGGACGCCTGTTAGGTGAGCTCCGTAGAGCAACCGCTCTTTGTGTTTATGGGAAAGAAACCAGCAAACCCGGTCGGTATGAAGAAAGGAGGGCGACTCAAGCTCAAGGGGGTCTTTGAGCCCCGGGGGGACCCCGACGCTACTCTCCCTTAGAGCCCAGGCTGAACAAAGGCGGGCGGCGGCCGCATCCCTCATAGGAGAGGCGCCACAACACCCTCCGCTCCAGATTCCCCCCCAGACAACCTGAGGCAAACGGAAACGTTTGGCCTCAACAGGGGGGTCTCAAAGAAGAATTTTAACTACCCAGCTTTTGATGGGAAGGCAAAAAGAAAGGGAACCTAAATCTGGGAAAGAATTACTTCATAAACGAGACTGGTTCAGAAGAAACAGCTGAGCTCGAGAGGCATTGATTACTTACAGCAACGAGGTGGGAGACGGGCCCTTTAAATCAAACCTGAGAGACTGGGGAGAAGAGAA